>PVKP010010369.1:0-64882 GCA_004027715.1 Plecturocebus donacophilus
AGGAGCTGCGATCCCCTGTAGGAGGAGAGGCATTCTGATTTCGGGTGTTCTCAGCCTTTTTGCACTGGTTTCTTCCCATTTTTGTGGATTTATCCACCTGTCGTCTTTGTAATTGCCAACTTTCAGATTGGGTCTCTGAGTGGACGTCTGGCTTGTTGGTGATGAAGTTTTTTCTGTTTCTTAGTTTTCCTTCGGGGGGTGCCCCTTCCCCACAGAGCTGGGCCTTCCCGTGTTCAGCTGTGCTCGCTCTCAGTCCTCAGCGCTTCCAATTGCTGTTCTCCTTGTGGGGATGGGACCAGCGGAGCCCAACCAAAAGTTAGGCACCCAGTCCCGTATACTCTGCACCGAGAAGCACCGCGCCGGCCAAAAGAGTCGCACTGGCGACCCGTGTGGCTCCTTCACTGGGAATCTCCCAGTTTGTAGGCATCAAAAATTTGTCTGCACTTGCGGCATCCACTTGCTCTCTGCGCTTTCACTGGGAGGTACAATCCTGAGCTGCTGCTACGTGGCCATCTTGGATAAAGCTTTTTAGAATGACCTTGACTTGACATAAATATAAAAGGAAATTTATTATAGGATTTCTGACTAAACAATTATTTCTACCAGATAAAATTATTCTCAGAATATTGAGTTTTATCATTTAAACAAAGGTTATTGGAAAAATGCAATATAAAATATTTCTTCATTTTAGAAGCAGAAAACATGCAGAATTGTTAACCTCTGAATATAAAAGTTAATTTTTATAATTTTAAACCAGTATCTTCATTCTCAGTGCATAATTCAGTTTCACTTTACAAATGTCGGTTGAATTAATAGAGATAATTATTATCATCTGCATTCATATTTGGAATTTCCAAAATTTTTAAATGACCTCATGGAGACTTTTCCAGTCAATCATGTAAGGAGTTTGGGATTCTCCAGTTTGTCCCAAAAAGAAATACAAAGCAAAACAAATTGAAAAATAGAAAACTCTTCTCAGATCCTTTAAGTACAGCAAAAGAAATAATTATTAGAGTGATCCAGAAACCAACAGAATGGGAAAAAATTTTTGCAATCTACCCATCTGACAGAAGGTTAATATCCAGAATCTACAAATAACTTAAACAGAGTTACAAGAAAAAAAGCAAACAAAACCATTCAAAAGTGGGCAAAGGACATGAACAGACACTTTTCAAAAGAAGACATATATGATGCCAACAAACATGAAAAAATGCTCATCATCACTGGTCACTAGAGAAATGCAAATCAAAACCACATTGAGATACTGTCTCATGCCAGTTAGAAGGGCAATCATTAAAAAATCTGGAGACTACAGATGCTGGAGAGGATGTGGAGAAATAGGAACACTTTTACACTGTTGTGGTGGGAGTGTAAATTAGTTCAACCATTGTGGAAGACAGCGTGGCGATTCCTTATGGATCTAGAAATAGAAATTCCATTTGACCCAGCAATCCAATTACTGAGTATATATCCAAAGGATTATAAATTATTATATTTTAAAGACACACACACACATATATGTTCATTGTGGCACTGTTTACAATAGCAAAGACCTGGAACCAACCCAAATGCCCATCGACGATAGACTGGACAAGGAAAATGTGGCACATATACACCATGGAATACTATGTAGCCATAAAAAAAAATGAGTTCGTGTCCTTTGTAGGGACATGGATGAACCTGGAAACCATCATTCTCAGCAAACTGACACAAGAACAGAAAATCAAACACTGCATGTTCTCACTCATAGGCGGGTGCTGAACAGTGAGGACACAAGGACACAGGGAGGGGAGCATCACACACTGGGGTCTGTTGGGGGGGACTAGAAGAGGGACAGCAGAGGGTAGGGAGGTTGGGGAGGGATAACATGGGAAGAAATGCCAGATATAGGTGACAGGGGGTGGAGGCAGCAAACCACACTGCCATGTGTGTACCTATGCCACAATCCTGCATGTTCTGCACATGTACACCAGAACTTAAAGTGCAATTTTATATATATATGTATATATATATATATATATATATGTATATATGAGAAGTGAGAACACAGAATAAACTAATGCCTTTCAAATCGGATAGATAGTCAAATACAAAACAAATAAACAAAATTACTACTTTCCAGAGCAGAAACCCATAAACAGAAACCTCCTGAGATCTAGTACCTTGGTCAGAAAATCGAAACTGTAATTGAAAAATTTCCAGAGAATCAGTGTTTGAGAGTGAAAACTCCATGGAGGCCTAGCCATAGGGGGATCCCTACATATTTGTGCATTTTACCTCCAAAAGCCTTACCAGGTTCACCAGTGACTATCAGAGAAAAATTCCCTGATGATTTGGGCAGGAGGATAAGAAAAATGACCATTTGAAAAACAAAGCCAGGTCTCAAGAAAACTACATTATTAGCCTAATTTATTGGGGTTTTATGAGAGGTTAGCCAACCTGAGGAAAGGAAAATTTACAAAGAGAATGAAAGGTTACCACACATCTATTAGAATGACCAAAATCCAGAACACAGGCAACACCAAATGCTGGTAAGGATGTGGAGCAACTGAAACTCTAATTCATTGCTGGTGGGAATTCAAAATTTTACAGTTTAGTGGTTCCTTACAAAACTGAACATTTACTTATGATACTATCCATCAATTGTGCTCCTTGGACTTTTCCCAACAAGTTGAAAACTTATGTTCACACAAAAACCTGCACATGGATGTTTACAGCATCTAAATTCATAAATAAACTTGGAAGCAACTAAGATGTCTTTCAATAGGTGAAAGGATATATTTCACCTGTGGTATATTCAGATGATGAAATGTTCTTCAACACTACAAGAAATGAGCTATCAAGCCATGAAAAGAGATGGAGAAACCTTAAGTGCAGGTTACTAAGTAAACGAAGTCAACTTGAACAGGCGACATACTGCATGAGTCCAACTTGATGGCATTACGGTAAAGACAAAACTACAGAGACAGTAAAAATATCAGCTCACATTTCTGTTCCCAGCCATTTGGTAGGCAGAGGTGGGAGGATTGCTTGGAGTCAGGGGTTTGAGACGAACATGAGCAACATAGTGACACAAAACAAAACAAAATATTTAAATTTAGACAGATGTGATGACACAGCTCAGAAGACTGAGATGGAAGAATCAGTTGAGCCCAGGAAGTTGAGGCTACAGTGAGCCATGATCAGTCCCTGCTGCACTCCAGTCTGGGCAATAAAGGGAGACTCTGTCTCCAAGTGTGTGTGTATATATATAAATGTAATTGATATATTACATATATATTACATTATCATCTATCTATCTATATCTATCTATCTATCTATCTATCTATCTCTTCCATATATACATATCTGCAGTTGTCGGGGAAGAGAGATGAATATCCCACACTCTAGCATGGGTAAGAAAGAGACTCTGTCTCAAAAAAAAATTTGTGTGTATATATAAAGAGAGATGAATAGGAACAGCACAGGAGAATTTTAAGGCAAGGAGACTATTGTGTATGACACTAAAGGTGGATATATGTCATTATATATGTATTCAAACCTGTAGAATGCACAACACCAAGAATAAACCCTAATATAAACTCTGGACTCTATGTAATAAAAATGTGTCAATGCAGATTCACTGATTATAACAAATGCACCACTCTGGTGGGGGATGTTGAGAATAGAGAGGCTGTGTGTGTTGAGGGGGGTTGAGGTTTATAGAGAATCTCTATACTTTCTACTCAATTTTGCTATGAACCTAAAACTTCTCTAAAAATAGACTATTAAAAAATGAGACTCATGGACATGTCATCATGGTTTACATTCTTTGAATAAGAGTTTGGGTTTCTGAGACTTCTATATTTTTCAGTAAGTGAGAAACAAGCTAAATGACAATCTGATGACTAAAAACTATAATCAAAATAATGTATTATTTTGAGGAATAAAGAAAGAGATGTGATGAAAATTTCAGAAAGGGAAGTGCTTTTTCTTTTAGTTATACAGTTGGTGGAAGAAACATCATCCTGAGCAAAAATCTATCATTTAAAAATTTAACTAGTTCTGATTTGAAGGCAAATGCAGTGCCTTTCCATTTTTAACTCTTTTGTGATTTGTTAATCTGTAAGGCAAAAATGAAATTCTGTATACCTCAACTATGAAATGTCAAGCATAGTTTCAAACCATTTCAGAAGTGGAAAAAAATTCATTTGAAGCATTCTTTTGGAAACATATGTTTGAATACTAACCTTAGATTTGAAAGCTATATTCATAGTTTTTAATGGAAACTTTAATAGTTCCAGTTGTGTTGAATCTCATTCATAAGTCTAAAAGGATTCATTAAATGTGTGTGTAAATAAAAATAAATATACTGGAATCATTTAGACAAGGGTAGAATTGTGTCCACCTTTGACTTTTTAAAAATGTTCAGAGACCCATTTGTTCCAAAGAAGTCTGAATACATGGTTAGTTTTTATTTCTTTAGATGATGACATTGTCTTGAAAACTGCCACAAAAAAACAAGATGAAAAAAGAAATTAAAAAATATCAAATGGAAAACCTAGAAATAATTCATAAATTTCATGTTGCACTCTGTTCTTTGAAAGATTACTGTGGTGAAATCTCGTGCCTGTCTTCTGTGTCCTCCCTGGGACCATGAATTACCCCTTTTTTCAGCATATCCATGCTGTCTAAACTCCCCTGCCCTGAGTCACTGAGTAAATCTTTTTCTCTAGATTGCTAGGACATTTTGTTCCACCGTATTTGAGAATTTGAAAAAATGTATATCATAAGCTTACTTGACGAAGAGTCTTTCATGTATAGCTTGAAGATATTATACATTTAGATATAATCATCATTATGAACATTTTGGGTGTTAAAATTATTTAACTATCCCTTGCTTTGTATTCTTTTCAACTCTTCATAATGATAATGCAATGGTTAATACCACAAACTATCTCAAAATGCAGAACTTATTATCTTATTTTAAAGAAGAAAAAAAAATGAGACCTTTCTAAGTTCACATAGTAAAAAGTGGATCAGGATTAGAAATTTACAACATACATTTTATAATGTGCTGTGTAGTATATAGCACAATAACAAGGGATACAGATACTGAGGTTCAATATATCTGAGTCCAAGTCCTATGTTTTCCTAACCAGATGTGTACATAATCAAAGTTTTTAATCTCCTTAAGGTCCAGTTCCTTCACCCTTATAAGTGAACATTTATAGAACAAATATTTGTTCTTTACTTCTTTCCTAAATAAGTTAGAATTCAGTTTACTATGTGGCCAGGAATCTAAGAGAATTTATTCAGCTGCAGAATAACCAATTCTCTTTAATTATTACCATGTGTGTGAATTTTATTGGCTTCAGAGCAATATGTTTTAAATGCATGAGGCTTTTTTCTTATTTAAATTATTTTTAAATTGCTAGAATATAGATTTTTTCCAGTTTACGCTTAGGTTAATAATGCCAAGTCCATCGTTTATCATTTTAATGGCTTTTAATTGTCCTTTGGTCAATATAAGCATATGTTAAACGTGACTTACTTGCAGTTTGTCCACATGTAGCATCGTAAGTGGAACCTCAAAATATGCAGAGAAAGCTGGATAGCAAAATTATAATTAAACGCTTTCTATTTGTGCTTTTACTCTTGATTAAAGGTCAAACATAAGTCACAGAATTCTAGAAAGAAACGGTCTCATAGAAACCACCAAATCTATTATCTTCATTGTATAGAAAACAAGTAAATGTATTAAATATAGAAATTATATTTACTGGTATAATTAAGAAAATTTACAGAATTATGCATTTGTGGATTTGTACAAACTACCAGTACTTCTTTTATTACACATAACAGATTTCAACAATTTACTCACAGGCCTACCATAAAAGGTTTTGGTGAATTTAAGTTAATGTATTACTTTTATATTTCCCTACTAACATGAAATATAGTTAAAATAATGAAACATATATGTGTGCATATGTATGTATATATGTGAGTATATATGTATGTTTGTGTGTGTACCTAACTTTTGCTAAAATATTTGTTTAGTTGCAGATATTCACCTTGTATTGCCCAATAACTAGATCATTTTTTACATAACTGCAATATAATTCACACCTTACAATATACTACTACTCCTCATATGCAGTCTATACACAACTATCTCTATTTTTTTCTGAAAAATACTATTAATTAAAGGAGAATACATTCATTTTAATTGCAAAGTCTATTTAGTTCCATTAATCTACCAAGATTGAAATCAGGTAACAATCTTCACCCAGAAAATAAAATTATTTATATTTATATATACATTACATTTTGTCTTTCATGACACAGGCCTTTTGAAAAAATCCTGCACCAGCTGAGTTGCAGCTTCAACATTATTCTTGAGTTCTTCATCATTATTCAGGTTCCTTCTAATAGGGCATCAGTAGGATTCTTTCACACACAGAGTGTGGTTTATCTGGATTTGTAAACTCTTTATAGTTAATCTGTAATGGTTCTGTTTTCATTTTTCAGCTTTATTAAAGTTTACTTGAGAAATAAAGTTGTATATAGTTATGAAGTATAACATGAAATTATGACATATGTATACCTTATGGATTGATTAAATCAAGCTAATTAATATTTCTATTAGCTCACTTACTTATTTTTGTGGTAAGAACATTTCACATCTATGCTATTAGCAATTTTTATGTATGTTATATATTATGATTAACCATAGTCATCATGCTCTACAATAAATTTTCATGATTTGGTCTTCCTGTCTGACGGAAATGTGTGCCTTTAAACCAACACCTCAATACTTCTACCTCCCAGCCTCTAGTACCCATCATTCTCCTCTCTGCTTCTGTGAGTTTTTGACTTTTTAAAATTCCACATATAGGTGATATTAGGCAGGATTTGTTTTCCTATTTCCAGCTTACTTCATTGATCATAATATTCCTCAGGTTCATTTGTGTTGTCACAAGTGACATTATTCTTTTTCTTAAGTCTGAGTGGTATTTCACTGTGTATATATTTTCGTTATCCATGTATTCATTACTAAGCACAGGGCAATTCCATATCTTGACTATTTTGAATAATGCTGCAATGAACATGAGAATGGAGGTATTGCTCCTACATATTAATTTATTTTTGTTTGGATATATCACAAGTGGTTTTATCTTATTTTCATAGTATTTGTTCTAGTGATTTCTGTTTAAAGTAATTGTTTAGAGCTTCATTTTGAATAATGTTTAAACAAAAGTAAACAGAAAAATGAAAGTAGACACAACATGTACGAAATTAAAGAAACAATCTGTAATGGATAAATACTACATACATTTCTATAGCACTTTGGCAAACTCAAACTTTGCATTTACATTATCATGGTTTGTATAATGTTGGTTATTATTAGCATGTTTTCTCTGGTGGTCTCTGTTAAGGCATATTCTTCCACCTTTCATTTGCTTTTTTACTAAGATTTCACTTGTTTGCATTTTGCTCATGCAAATCCTAGTCAGAAAACTCGGCAGAGAGCTCTTGGTCCAAAATTTCATGATTGAACTTTGCATTATAGCCTGGGACTTTTGATTAATTAAATGTAGAGGTCTTCAAGTACACCCAATTTATCCACACATCCTTTGGGAAGACACTCCAATTTTAATCGACATTTTGTTAAAATAAACTTGACCCATCCATTCAAGATCAGAAGGCTCATCTAAAGTTGTAGAACTTTTTTCAAGGGATGAATTTAGTGCTAATGCTATCAGAAGTGACACACTTATGTCTAACATCTTGCCAACGCAGCTGACTCTTTATGTGATAGTGAATAAACATAGATATTTGGCAATTAAAAATTGAATCAATATTCCAAACATTTGCCTCATGAAGGGCAGTATTATAGGTTTTTATGTGGAACTATCCTAAAATAATATACAGTTAAGCATCAATCCCTGTTAAAATATTGTTACTGATGAAAAGAAAATATTTTTATGAAATGGATAAGTAGAAGGGATGAGAAGTTCTTGCAGATCATCATATTTAATCTTTGACCCTCAAGACCACGCTGGGGTTTAATTTTAACAGATAGGCTCTTGCTGTCTTCAAAATGCTGGCTTTTATGTAAGGTTGGCTGCATTGCTGCTTTTTAGTCATGTCTCTTTTGTGTTGCCTAGCTCCCAACTTTTCTAAAATATGTGATAATCAAATGAATAAACTTTCTAAAGATCTAGAAAGTGTATAGTTCTAATAAGTCACTCTAGAGACATTTGAAATATAAAATCATCATAACAAGCTTGCATTTGTGTCTTGCTTTATAATTTTAAAAGTCCTTTAACATTTTATGTCATTTGATTCTTGAATTAAAGCTGAGAAATAAACAAAGTATTTCTCATCACCTCAATGAAAAAAGTCACATCAGTGACTTTTTCAGCCCAAAAATATATACAGAATTTGTTTGGCTAAAATTTATCTCAAATCTCAATATTTTTGCCATGCTGCCTTAATTCTAATTCTTTTTACCTCTATACCTAAAATTAAACTATTTTTGTAGACTCTTAAGTTCAAAATAATTATGAAAATAAAATTTAATAATTTAAGTTAGGAATAATAATTTTTGACATTTATTTGGTTTGTGACAAGTTCTTTTAAGTGTCACAAAATACATTATTATATTTTATAAATACAGCATCCCTTTGATGTCATAATTTTAATGAGAAAACTGGAATTTGAAGAAACTAAGTATATTAGTTAAGTAAATAGCAAATTGTAGAGTAAGAATTAGAACACTGGCTTCTATAATTCCAAAGTCAGAGCTATCAACCACTCAATGAAGTGGTCATAGCATTTAGGTTCATGAATATCAAAATTATAGATTTCCTGAATAAAATATTATTTATATATCGAAAACTACCTACAAATAAAATATGGCTATTTCATTTTTAAAATAAATTTTTCTCCATTTTTCTCAGGAAATTTATAGAATAAAAAAAACTTTTTACTTGATATAAATTTTAAAATATTTACAAGAAGTGGGAACAAACTAAATAGAAAGCTAAATTAACCTTAAATAAATATATTCTTTTAGGCTTGACTCTGTGTTTTACAAAAAGTTAATCACTGAATTATAAATCTAGGCGGACTCAACAACTTGAATGAATGTTGAACCAAACATTTTGATACCAACATATAGAGCGCAGTCCTAAACCTCATTATACAGAATGGGGAACCTAACCTACTTATTACTTCCAAAATAACACCTTTTCTAATTGCTAAGATTTCACTGTGTCCTTCAAAATTTCTATGTTGGAAACTTAGTCCCCAATGCAATAGTATTGGGAAGTGGGGCCTAGTAAGAGGTGATTGGATCATTAGGGTGAAGCCCTAATGAATGCATTCATGTAGTCATCAGTTGTGGGAGTGTGATGCTGTAAAATTGAGCCCAGACCCTTGCGCTCTGTCTTTTACACCCTCTTGCTGGCCCTTCCACCCCTCTGCTATGGAATGACACAGCCAGAAAGCCCTCATCAGATGCCAGCCTCTTGATCTTAGACTTTCCAGCCTTCAGAATGGTGAATTCACTACATTTCTGTTCGTTACAAATTACACAACCTGTGGTATTCTGTCACAGCAGCCAAAAGAGATTAAGAAACTAAGTAAAACCTACTTCCCATAACTCATCTTTTTCATTCATTCTAAAACTATGGTGGAAATTGTTCTACTCATCTATCAATCAGATACCTCATTGCCTCCAACCTGGACTAAAGACTACGAAACCTCATGATGCGTGGTAGAATGATTTAACGCACAATCTGTTGTAAACCTTGCTCCATTGATGGGGCTATATCCTCTTGTTTGCATGTGATCCGTTTATTTTTAATCTTAGTTGTGTCAGGTATCCATTACATTGTGACCCCAGATTATTTTACCATTTGGCTTTATCTTTCCAGGATTGCCCATGGTGCCTCCTGCACCTATGCAACTATACATATTTCCTTTTTATTGTATATATTTCAGGTTCACAACATGATGTTTTAATTTTTAAAGGTCAAATATACATTCCCCTTTAATTGTTGATCATTTTACACACTTTCTGCATCTTCTTTTTCACTTAAAATATTTCTTGTGGATAATTCCCCTTCCACATACACATAATCAACTGATACAATTCTCAATTATTTTTTAATCCCACATAAAGCTTATACATTTGCATTTATATAATGAGTAACCATTCTTGTATTGATGATCATTTGTCTTGTTTCTTCGTTTTTGCCAATAAGAAAAAGTCAATATTTATATGTGTGTATGTTTCTGTATAAATCTCTTTTTCCTCTCTTCATGTGTGTGCATATATGTGTTTATATATATATATATATATATATATATATATATATATATATATCTCAGACATTCATACCTGTGTGTTTGTGTGTGTATGGGTAATGGTAGGCAGTATTTGTCATTTTAAAAAATTTTGTATCTTGCTTTATTTTCATAATATAAAAATTCTGTAGTCCATTAATTCCACTAACAATTACAATTTTCCCCACATTTCTTATTCTCACATCTCTGTCAGCCAAAGATATTCACCAGCTATTTGTAACTGGCTACCTTCACATATTTTGGCCTTTTCAGGGCAATTTCTTAAATAAGTTGTCATGCATTTGTTTGTCAGTGAAGTACCGCAATAGCAGAGCAATGACAATAACATACCCTTATAACAATTTAACATTTTAGTTTAGATAGTAGCTTCTTTCTACATTATTTATTTGATTTTTCACACATTACATTGTGACCCCAGATTATTTTACCATTTGGCTTTATCTTTCCAGGATTGCCCATGGTGCCTGCTGCACCTATGCAACTATACATATTTCCTTTTTATTGTATATATTTCAGGTTCACAACATGATGTTTTAATTTTTAAAGGTCAAATATACATTCCCCTTTAATTGTTGATCATTTTACACCCTTTTTGCATCTTATTTTTCACTTAAAATATTTCTTGTGGATAATTCCCCTTCCACATAACACATAATCAACTGATACAATTCTCAATTATTTTTTAACCCCACATAAAGCTTATACATTTGCATTTATATAATGAGTAACCATTCTTGTATTGATGATCATTTGTCTTGTTTCTTCGTTTTTGCCAATAAGAAAAAGTCAATATTTATATGTGTGTATGTTTCTGTATAAATCTCTTTTTCCTCTCTTCATGTGTGTGCATATATGTGTTTATATATGTATGTATATATATATGTGTGTGTATATATATATATACATATATATATATATATATACATATCTCAGACATTCATACCTGTGTGTTTGTGTGTGTATGGGTAATGGTAGGCAGTATTTGTCATTTTAAAAATTTTTGTATCTTGCTTTATTTTAATAATATAAAAATTCTGTAATCCATTAATTCCACTAACAATTACAATTTTCCCCACATTTCTTATTCTCACATCTCTGTCAGCCAAAGATATTCACCAGCTATTTGTAACTGGCTACCTTCACATATTTTGGCCTTTTCAGGGCAATTTCTTAAATAAGTTGTCATGCATTTGTTTGTCAGTGAAGTACCACAATAGCAGAGCAATGACAATAACATACCCTTATAACAATTTAACATTTTAGTTTAGATAGTAGCTTCTTTCTGCATTATTTATTTGATTTTTCGCTAGAACCCTGTGCTATAAGGAAAGCAGCACAGTTATACCTTTTTTACAGATAATGCTGAATAGGAGAGAAATCAGTTCCTTGCATAAGGTCAGAAGAATTGGGACAAAGAATCAAACGTTTCTGTGTACTTTACAATCATGTTTTCTAGAAACACAAGTAGCATTATTGCATGCAGAAAATAGAACACTACTTTATGTAAAATTTACATTTTATTGTCAGTGGATTAAGTGTTTCATTTTTCAGTCTATACAATGTATGCTGAGAAATATCTTCCTAATCACTCACATAATATTAAATCAAACACAGGCCTAAGATTTGTCATCTACTTATTGAATTCTACCTATGACAACATGAAGGATATAGAAATTTAATTTTGTCCTATGTTTTTTAGCTTGTTTTTGGCCCACCAGAATGTTGGCTGACTTGAAGCTGTGTTTTCGATCCTGTCCTCCCACTGCATTTGAGTTCCTTAAAAAGGAAGCTATTTGGATTCAGACAGGATTCAGTGATTAACCCTGTCAGGAAAAGTGTCACTTTCATGTCTAAAATATAGTGATGGATTTTGACTGGTAACCTAAGGGAAAATGGGCCACAATTCTATTACTAATCTAATGAACTATACATTACTACTCTAGACAAGTTTCATCATATTTTAATGCAAATGAGTCACTATTCAATACTTCAACTAAGTGTGTGTCTCACAGCATTATGTAGCTGACTGGACCATTACATAAAAATGAATATTTCAGTTTAATGATATAAAATTACAAACATTTCTTTGGATATTTGCTGCCCCTCCAATTGACAAATGTCATTATTTTATAAGCTATAGTTTTGATTTTTCAATCTCTCTTTAAAACAAATTCATGCAGTGGGCTTATCTAATTCTGTATTATTTCTGGAAAAGGCATAGTTGAAATTTCCCAACTCTTTAACAACTTAATGGTTTTGAATGTCTTCTATACAGCTGGGGGATAGGCACATGCCTTTGGCGCTTTCTGTCAGGTGTTCCCAGGGAAAAAAATCAGTCCTCCAGCCCTGTGATATTCTTCCTGGCAAAGAAGACAAGGAGAGTCTATTTTTCAGAGGCAACAGTAGCCAAGGTCCGGAGGATAACATTTGTGGTGTGTGATTTTAGGTGTCCGTATGTAGCAATCACGTCTCACTGGGCCCCACAGGAGAGGTCTGACAGTATGATTTGGCTATAATTCCTGGCTGAATGACCCCCAAGCTTATTTCTTTGTCTTCTGGGAGATTCTATGAGCTATCTAACATTCTTTATTATATTCACTTTTTCCATAAACCAGCTATAGGGGATTCTACTGTTTTGCCACTAAGACCCCTAATTGATATAAAGAATAACAAATCAATGCACTGTGGCCCTCAAAGCTGTCATTCCCGGTCTGAATTTTCAGGCAAGCCATGGCAAGTGGATTCATTAATCTCATAAACAACAATAGGTTTTTGCAAGTTTCTATGTTTAACATCAGAATAACAATACAGAATAACAAAGATTTCAGTTTTCAAATTGTTAACAGCCTAGAAGTGTGGACAAATACATGTTTAATGACTGTGCAGCAAAATATGTCCTAATATAACACAAATATTAGTGTTTTCTGAAAGCATAGATGATCCCACACATTCTGGCTGATTTTTTTGAAAATGACTACTATTTCACCAGGCACAAAATAAAAGGAAAGGCATGTTGAGAAAAGAAATCATGAAGAAACTCACACAGATTGAAAGTAAATTATATATTAACATTTTAATGTGTAGTCATGTAATGTAAAAGTCATTGAATACAATTATTATGGAAGAAACTGACAGGACAGTATCAAAAACACCTTAACAGCAGATGATGAAGGTCCTTAAAAACATGATAAAAATTTGGAAAAACAACAATGAGATATCATCTTATATCAGTTAGAATGGCAGTCATTAAAAAGTCAGGAAACAACAGAAGCTGGAGAAGATGTGGAGAAATAGGAACACTTTTACACTGTTCGTAGGAGTGTAAATTAGTTCAACCATTGTGGAAGACAGTGTGGTGATTCCTCAAGGATATGGAACCAGAAATACCATTTGACCCAGCAATGCCATTACTGGGTATATACCTAAAAGATTATAAATCATTCTACTATAAAGACACATGCACATGTATGTTTATTGCAGCACTGTTTACAATAGCAAAGACTTAGAACCAACCCAAATGCACATCAAAGAAAGACTGGATAAAGAAAATGTGGCACATATACACCATGGAATACTATGCAGCAATAAAAAAGGAAGAGTTCAGATGCTTTGCAGTGACATGGATGAAGTCAGAAACCATCATTCTCAGCAAACTAACACAAGAACAGAAAACACTGCATATTTTCACTCATAAGTGGAAGTTGAACAATGAGAACACATGGACACAGGGAGGGGGACATCACACATCGGGGCCTGTTGGGTAGTGGAGGGCTAGGGAAGGGATAGCATTAGGAGAAATATCTAATGTAGATGACAGGTTGATGGGTGCAGCAAATCACCGAGACACATGTATGCCTATGTCAAAAACCTACACATTCTGTATATGTATTCCAGAACTTAAAGCATGAAAAAAAATTGGAAATACTCTGTGATAAGGCTGAATAGCGGACCTCTCAAAGATGTCTGTGAATTTATGGGTCTATCAATACGTTACGTTGTGTTGTGAAAAGGACTTGCATAAGTGATTAAATTAAAGAGTCTGCAATGGGAATATTATCCTATATTAACCAGATGGGTACAATATAAACATAAGAATCCTTCCAAAAGAGGAGCAGAGGATCAGTCTTTGGTAGGAAATGTGACTATACCAGTAAGAGACACTCATGATACCAGGAAGAGGCCAAGAGCCAAGCAATGGGTTCAGCTCCCACAATCTGAAAAATATGAGAAATGGATTCTCCTTTGAATAAGACTCCTTTTTGCTACCACCTTGATTTTAGATTTGCTACCACCTTGATTTTAGATTTCTGAGCTCCAAAATTATAGAAGACTAAATTTATGCTCTTTTCATCCACTAAGTTTGTGAAAATTTGTTATAGCAATAATGGAAAATTAACACATACATCCTAGAAAGAAAAGGAAATTTTTAACACTTGGAATTCAAGTGAGAAATATGCCAAAACTCATCATTTTAGAAAGCAGAGTCAAGTGAAGTATGAAGGCTTAATTAGAGAGAGAGAGAAACTTAGTGTTAGAAAAAATTAGGTAGCTTTTTGAAAAAATAAATTTAAGTTATTCATCAATGAGAAAAGAAATGAAGAGACATTATAGAGAAAAGGCATTGAATCAATTATAGTTGTCAAATTGCTTGAAACTATGGATGTAGCATGTTAATAAGTGAGAGATATCTAACATATTAAATTTGATATGTAAAATATAATAAATGTTTACTATGTAGTATGTTTGCATGTACTGTGTTGATTCTTATGACAGCCCTATGAGCTGAATGTAATTATTATTATCCCATTTTTATGAAAATAAAAATGTGAATCAGTGAGGAAAGTAACTTACCCAAGTCACAGAGCAATTGAATGTTGGTGTTAATAGGCTATTGCTGATAGGAATGAAGAAATAATGGCTCAAACAATAGTACTATTATGTACATAAACACTGTCTTATTTATTTAAGGAAAGGACAGGAATATCCAAATGCTCTAAGGATTTGGGTCTGCATAATGTCTCCCTTGCTAATACAAGTATACTAGAATATATAACCTTGGGGAAAATATCAGTCTCCAGAAAGAGGATCCCCAAGGACTGCCAAGCAATCACGAAGGCAGTATTTATCCCTATTCCTAGAGAAGTTGTGCAGACAATTAGTGTCTAGGGAGTGACATACTGGAAAGTTTCCTCAGGTTCCATTATGTTACAGACTTGCTAATCCACACTTAAAAGTCATTTTCAACTGTGAACTCATGGTGCACTGGGGCCGTATACAACTCCACATATAATTTTGCATTTGACATATTATTATTATTATTTTTGAAATGAAAGATACTAAAGAACAATCAAGAAAAAGGAAATCTATATGATTCATCCTCTAGAAATTCAAAGTTGTGTCAAGATTAAAGATGTAATGAAATAGTGAATACATTTTAGTATCCTAACTTCCAAAGAAGCACAGAGCTAACCACTGGCAATGAGATTCTGGATTTTGCTCAAGACATTTTTGTGGAATCAAGACTGGTTAAGAACATATTATAACATTAATTTTATCTGACTGATCTGATTTGAAATTAATTTGTCTATAAATCTTTCATAGTTTTGCTCTCAGAAGCTAAAAGTGTTAGATGATAAAAAGATTTTAAGAGCATTTTAAATTTTTTATAGAATGTTTTGGTAAATTTAATGTTTACAGTAAAAAAATGGCTCAGTTTTTAAAATATATTGATTTGTCATATTATGAGGAAAATTATATAATCAATTTGTGACCATAAGGGTATGCTTATGAATAAATGAATAGCATATTTAACCTAGAAATTTTATTTCTGATTAATCAATTTTAATAACGTTTACATTTTGGTCAAATGAACCTGAGTGAGCACGTCATGTTTTCATGGAGGGTTTTAGTGACAAAACCAGGGTATATTACCAGGACACATTATTTGGCTAAGGCAAGGACATAACTTTAAAATAACATAACACATTTTAAAAAGCTATTAGTCTTATGTGTCACTCAATAAACTATCTTAGATAAAGTGATAAGAAGGATTTTCACTAAATACATACAAGAATATATGATGGTTAATATTATGTGTCAGCTTGACTGTGCTATATGATACCCAAATATCTGGTAAAATGTTATGCCTGGGTGTAACTGTGAGGGTGTTTCAGGAAAAGACTATCATTTAAATCAGTGGACTGAGTAAAGAAGAGCCCATTTCACCATTTCACCAATGTGATTGGGCATCTAACCATTTACTGAGGGCCCAGAGAGAAGAAAAACTGGTAAAGGAATGGTAAATTACCTCTCTGACCTTTTAAATGAGGACATTCCATCTTACTATGTTCTCGGACATCATACCTCCTCATTCTTGGGCCTTTGGCCTTGGATGAAAAGTCACACCATTTGCTCATCTGCTTCTCAGGCCTCTGGACGTAGATTAAATTACACCATCGGATTTCCTGGTTCCCCAGATCACATATAGAAAATTATCAGACTTTCTGGCCTTCATAATTGCACGAGCCAATCCTTACAACAAATTTCCTTTTAAATATGTGTATATAGCTTATTGGCTCTTTCCTCAAGAGAAAATACTCTGATTAATACACAGCAATTTGGGAAAATAATATTTTGACCAAAATGACTTGAATATTGTGGTGGATTCAGTTTAGCTACAAATTCTTCTAATGAAACGTGACTATTTTACCCCATCCCTTGGAAAATGCAAAACAGTGACTTTCCATCTGATATGATTTGGTTGCTTCCCCATCCAAATCTCACCTTTAATTTTAGCTCTCATAATTCTCATGTGTTGTGGGAGGGACCTAGCGGGAGATCATTGAATCATAGGGGAAGTTTCTTCCATATTGTTCTTATGGCAGCAAATAAGTCTCATGATTTCTGATGACTTTATAAGGGGAAACCCCATTTGCTTAGTTCCCATTCTCTCTTCTTTGCCACCATGTAAGATATGATTTTTCTCCTGTGACTGTGAGGCCTCTGCCATGTGAAACTATGAGTCCATTAAACCTCTTATTCTTTATATCTTATTCTTTATAAATTACCCAGTTTGGGGTATGTCTTTATCAGCAATGTGAACACAGACTAATACATCACCCTATCAATGTGTGAATCCCTTAATAAGTAAAGCACCCTGAAAATGATGCTATTCCAGATCTGGCCATAGGCAAGTTCTGTCTTGCTCTCCAAGAGTTCTGAGTCAGCATGTAGAGAGGCTCATTTATCTTCTACAGGGACCATAAGGAAAGGATATGAAACTACATCGAGAGAAATATAACCCATTTGAACCCTTTCTCACAGTTGTTACCACAAAGCACCAGACTTCTAAGTAAAACCTACTTGAAGCTGTCAAGCAAGGCTAGATTCCAGATTAATAACCAAGTGACTATAATTTATATCATGTGGAATAAAAAAAATACCATATAATCCCTGCTGATATGGCCTGCAAATTGTGAGATAAAATGGTAGATTTTTATGCCAACTAGTTTTGAGTTGTTATGTGCAATTTTCTTGACTTCTCTGCTTTTCACTTTCCTCAGCTACGACATTGTCTTCAGAATCTTGTAGGTTTCTTATGGTGATTATTTTAATTGTGTAATGATAAAGCTTAGATTGCCATCTACTGATTCTTACCATAGTGCCTGGCACATAGCAATAATAACTGGCGTTTATTGGAGAATGTCTAGCTGCTAGGGACTGTAAAGATACCCAGGGGAGAGTTCTTCATGCAGAAAAATTACACTGCTTAAATTTGGTGGATGTGTGAGCACCTCAAATTTTCTCTACTTGTAGAAGTAGATTTACATTGATTCATCTGAGCTCAATCATTTTTTCCCTGTTTTATAATGGAGCAACCTTTTTCAATACAGTTAATCAGAGTTACAGAAAGCTAACTGGTTATATTCATAAAGGAATGTATGACTTTGATTATATGAACAAAAATGCATTTATAAGGCTCACAGTTTATAAATGCTTTTTAAGCATGTCATACGTTTTGCATCTAATGAATTAATCCTCTGAAGTGTATAGTGTAGAATTTCTACCCTCATTTTGCAGATGAAAATCATGAGTCTTAGAGATGTGACATGTGACTGTCAGTATTAAACGTGTGAGGTGATTTGAGAACAAGTTCAGACATTTTTCTGACATTGTGCTACATTCAACAATTTGAGCTAACTATATTGTGTTATACCTTTCAAATGATTTTCCTCATTTTGTTGATATTCTATTATTTTGTTTTAGAAGCCAATATAAAAATTATGAATAATGCACTTACACTTGTTTAGAAAACTCCAACAAATACAGCATTTGGATAATAAATTTAAACAAAATTTCAAAAAAAAATACTCAGATACAAAATCTAAGTAAAAAATGTCCAGCATTTTGTTCAAGAGCATGGTACAAAGTTCTTTATTATAAGAGGAAAAGAACAAATAATTTCACTTAAGCTATTTCAACACTGATGCTTAATGTGCAACCAGTGTCATTTCCAGGCAACCTCTGAAGTTGATATTTAAAATCGTAATAGCTCTAGAATAAGTGACCATGCCATGGTATTACACTCTTGAAATAGTCCAGTGAAATCTGTGGCTAGAATCACATACAACTTATGCAGAAATAACATTCTCAGGAATTCATCTGACTAAGCAAAATGTAGCTATCAAAAATCCTAATTAAAGTATCTTTTATTTTGATTAAATCTTTTAATCAAAATCTTTAATCTTTTAAATTAATGGAATCCTACAGAAAATATAAGACAATGTGATGGCTGAAAAGGGCATTTTCCTGTCTACATTATACTCCTTTAACACCTACAAGTTTTTTTGGTTTTTTTTGAAACGGAGTTTCACTCTTGTTACCCAGGCTGGAGTGCAATGGTGCGAACTCGGCTCACCGCAACCTCCGCCTCCTGGGTTCAGGCAATTCTCCTGCCTCAGCCTCCCGACTAGCTGGGACTACAGGCATGTGTCACCATACCCAGCTAATTTTTGTATTTTCAGTAGCGATGGGGTTTCACCATATTGACCAGGATGGTCTCAATCTCTTGACCTCGTGATCCACCCGCCTCAGCCTCCCAAAGTGCTGGGATCGCACCCAGCCAAGATTTTTATATTAATTTGGGGCAGAGGAGAATAAGGACATACTTAGGAATCCTTAAAAAATATAATAAACACATTTATTAACTAGATGACTGTCATGTCTAGGAATTTGGTGTCCTTGGGACACGATATTCATTATTTGTTTCTCTACTTCTGTGTGTCTGGGACTTTGCAAGTAATGCTAACATATTTGATATTTAGTTTTATATCATATAGAAGTAAAAATAAAGCCTACAGTAGAAACTAGTAGTGCAATATAAGGTATCCTTATAATTTTATGATACAGTAAATCCTTATAAATTCTCAGAATATAGCTAAACATAAAGTAAGCTTATCTAAAAATCATAGAAAAGTTGTATAGAAGGAAGTTAAATACATTTATTAGAGTATAGATTTAAATTCAGGTTCTATACCTTAAGAAGTACAACTATAAGCAAATTAATTAATCTCTCTCTCTTCCTCTGTTTCTGACTCATTTCATAATCTGTAAAATGAAGAAAATAACAGTAATATGGTTTGGCTCTGTGTCCCCACCCAATCTCATCTCAAATTTCAGTCTCCATAATCCCCATGTGGTAAGGGAAGGGCATGGTGGGAGGTCATTGGATCATGGAGGCTGTTTCCCCCATCCTGTTCTCTTCACAGTGAGTTCTCATGAGACCTGATAGTTTTGTAAGTATTTGGAATTTCCTCTTTCGCATGCTGTCTCTCACCTGCTGCCATGTAAGACATGGATCCATCCACTTCCACCAAGATTGTAAGTTCCCTGAAGTCTCTTCAGTTATGTAGAACTGGCAGTCAATTAAATCTCTTTCCTTTACAAAGTACCCAGCCTCAAGTGATATTCTTTACAGCAGTGTGAAAAGTGACTAATAGAGTAAATCAGTCCCAAGATAATGGGGCATTGCTATAAAGATAACCTGAAAATGTAGAAGTGATTTTCGAACTGGGTAATATGCAGAGGTTGGAAGAGTTTGGAGGGCTCAGAAGAAGACAGGAAGATGTGGGAATGTTTGGAACATCCCAGAGACTTGTTGAATGGTTTTGACCAAAATGCTGATAGTGATAGGGACAATGAAGTCCAGGTTGAGAAGGTGTCAGGTGGAGATGAGGAACTTATTGGGAACAGGAGCAAAGGATCAGTCCCAAGATAGTGAGGCATTGCTATAAAGATAACCTGAAAATGTAGAAGTGATTTTGGAACTGGGTAATGTGCAGAGGTTGGAACAGTTTGGAGGGCTCAGAAGAAGACAGGAAGATGTGGGAATGTTTGGAACATCCGAGAGACTTGTTGAATGGTTTTGACCAAAATGCTGATAGTAATAGGGACAATGAAGTCCAGGCTGGGATGGTCTCAGGTGGAGATGAGGAACTTATTGGGAACAGGAGCAAAGGTCACTTTTGCTATGCTTTAGCAAAGAGACTGGCAGCAATTTGCCCCTGCCCCAGAGATTTGTGGAACTTTGAACTTGAGAGAGATGATTTAGGGTATCTGGTGGAAAAAAATCTTTAAGCAGCAAAGCATTCAAGAGGTGACCTGGATTATTCTGACAGTATTCAGTTTTTTTGTGTTCACACAGAGATGGTTTGAAATTGAAACTTATGTTTAAAAGGAAAGAAGAACGTAAATATGTGGAAAATTTGCAGCCTGATCATGTGGTTGAAAAGCAAAACTCATTTTCTTGGAAGAAATTCAAGCCAGCTGCAGACGTTTGCATAAGTAATAAGGAGGTGAATGTTAGCAGCTGAGAAAATGGAGAAAATGTCTGCAGGGCAAGTCAGAGATCTTTAACACAGCCCCTCTCAACACAGGCTCTGAAGCCTAGAAGGAAAAAGTGGATTCCTAGGCAAGGCCCACAGCTCTGTTGATCTCTGCAGCCTGGGTACTTAGTACACTGTGTTCCAGCAGCTCCAGCTCCAGCCTTGGCTAAAAGGGACCAAGGTATCGTTCAGACCATTGCTTCAGAGAGTCCAAGCCCCAAACCCTGGTGGCTCTCGTGCAGTATTGGGCCTGTGGTGCACAGGAGTCAAGAATTGAGGTTTGAGAACCTCCACCTAGATTTCAGAGGATGTATTGAAGTAACGGGATGTCCAGGCAAAAGTCTGCTGCAGGGGTAGAGCCCTCATGGAGAACTTCTGCTAGAGCAGTGTGAAAGAAAAATGTAGGATTGGAGCCCCCACTGCAGAGTCCACAGTGGGACACTGTGTAGTGGCCTTGTGAGAAGAGAGCCACCATTCTCCAGACCCCAGAATGGTAGATCCACAGACAGCTTGCACCCTGCCCCTGGAAAAGCACCAGGCATTCAACATCAGGCCACGAATGATCTTCCTAAGGCTGTATGAGACCAACCCTTGATTCATCGTGCCCAGGATGTGAAACAAGGAGTCAAAGGAGATTATTTTGGAACATCAAGATTTATTAACTGCCCTGCTGGATTTTGGACTCACATGGGGCCTGTAGCTACTTTGTTTTGGCCAATTTCTCCCATTTGAAATGAGTGCATTTATCCAATGCATGTACCCCTATTTTATAGGCTCATAGGTGTAAGAGACTTGCCTTGTCTCAGATGAGGCTTTGAACTTGAACTTTTGAGTTAATGCTGGTATAAGTTAAGACTCTGGGGGACTGTTGGGAAGGCATGTCTACTTTTGAAATGCAAAAAGGACATGCACTTTCAAAGGGGCCGCAAGCAAAATGATATGCTTTGGTTCTGTGTCCCCCCCCTAAATCTCATCTCAAATTGTAATTCCCATAATACTTACATGTTGAAGAAGGGACCTGGTGGGAGGTGACTGGATCATGGGAGAGGTTTTTCCATGCTGTTCTCTTGATAGTGAGTGAATTCTCATGAGATCTGATGTTTTTATAAGTGTTTGACAGTTCCTCCTTCCCACGCTTTCTCTCACTTGCCATCATGTAAGATGCACCTGCTTCCCCTTCCACCATGATTGTAAGATTTCTGAGGCTTCCCCTCAGCCATGTAGAACTGTTAGTCAATTAAAGATTTTAATTTTTTTTTATAAATTATATCATAAGGTTGTTGAAAGAAATAGGTGAGGTTGAAACACAACAAATCATCAATAGATATAAATTACTTTTATATTAAGTTAAATAGCCACTTTTTAAACTCAAAATCAAAATTGCCATTTAGTTTAATTTTTACATTCAATACAGGAATTCAAAAAAAACTGAGTCATGTAGGAAAAAATAAATTAAAAAAAAATTTGCTGTGTGGGCGGCATTTCAATTTTTGGATAAAAATTGTACAGTCAACAATAATAGTAACATCAATCTTAATGCTTTATGGTTCAGGGATGGTAGCTCACACCTGTAATCATAGCCCTTTGGGAGGCCAAAGCAGGCAGATCACTTGAGGCCAGGAGTTCAAGACCAGTCTGGCCAACATGGTAAAAACACATCTCTACTAAAAATACAAAAATTAGCCAGGTATGGCAGTGCACACCTGTAATCCCAGCTACTTGGTAGGCTGAGGTAGGAGAATTCCTTGAATCCAGGGAGCAGAGGTTGCAGTGAGTCAATATTGCGCCACTGCATTCCCAAAAAATTTATAAAGGACAAGAACAAACAAAGCCAAATTGCAAGAACTAGAATGAATACCTGATTGTCACATGTCTGCAAGCATCAAAAACATTAAGGGATCTAGGCATGGTGGCTCACACCTGTAATCCCTGCACCAGCACTTTCAGAGGCCAAGATGGACAGATCACTTGAACCCAGGAATTTGAGTCCAACTGTGGCAACATGGTAAAAGTCTGTTTCTGCAAATAAAAAATAAAAAAAATTAGCCAGGTGTGGTGCTGAGAACCTGTAGTCTCTGTTACTTAAGAAGCTGAAGTGGGGAGGATCACCTGGGCCCAGGAGGTCAAGACTGTAGTGAGCCAAGATTTTGCCACTGCACTCCAGCCTAGGCAACAGTGTAAGAGTCTATCTCAAAAATAAATACTTTTATGAAGTAAGAGGATATTCTAGTGCTATACAGATATTCCAGTGCTATATCCTGGTAACCTCATGAGTGCCAATTGTGTGGTTATGTCTCAGTCCATTTTGTGTCACTATTAAAAAGTTCCCCAGACTAGGAAACTTTTAAGGAAAAAAACAATTATAGAGTTCTGGAGGCTGGAATGTCCAAATTAAGATGATGGTATCTGGTGATGGCCTTCTTGCTACATCATTACATGATGGAAGGCAAGAGAGTGAGAGAGGATGAGAGCAAACTCATGACCTCAAGTCCTGTTATAATAGTCATTAATCCATTTATGAGGGTGGAGCTCTCATGATCTATACACGCCCCTTTACACCCCAATTCCCAATAGTTTTCCATTGGGGATTAAATTTCCAATGCATGCTTTCTGGAGGACACATTCAAACCACAGCAGGTAGTACTCAATTTTAGATTATAACTAAAATTTCTTAAGTTTCTTAGCTAGTTTCTCATAGACTTAGGTTTAGTTTGTGAGGTACTGAGCCTATATAATCAAAAAAATTTACTTATATATAAGGTAGTACAATTTACAAAGCAAACATAAACATTACTATAGTCATTTGTTATTCTTTTACTAAATAAAAATTATTAATGAACAACACTTACATATCAGAGATTGTACTGAGAATAAAAAGGAGAGGAAGGAGAATTATTCCCTCCTGTGATGTGTTAATGATACCCAAAGGGCCCAGTAGCATTTTGCTTTCTCATACTAGGCAAGTAGTCAGTGATGATATAATAATAATTCATTTGAATTCTTATTCAAAATTAAACCATTCTCTTGAGAAGACCTAAAATTAAAACCATAGAATTCCTTGGGCTGATAAAAGTATTCTGAATGTGTATTTGTAGTAGTAATAGATAATCCTTTTAGAAAAGAAGAAAGTATAATTGTTTCTGGAATAGGATTGCTTCTAAATGTACTGAGTTGATAGGCACGTAATCTCTACCTAATGCAGTGCTTAGTGGATAGTAGATGCTCAACTCAATATTGATGGAATGTGTACAAGCATAAATGTTTCTAGTAATTGCAATAGCAACAACAACCTTAATACTTTTTATTCCATAACTACATTTCGCATATTTTATTTGTGAACTGTGCGGTAGCCATGATAATTAGATATTATGTCAATTCTACATAAAATTAAAAGTGAGGAGGAAAGAGTTTAAGAATATAACATATAATTCACAATAAATAAGAAATCAATTCTTTTTTCAGCTGGAAATTGAGAGAAACAGACAGAGTGAACATTAAAAACATTCTTTAGAAAATATATTTTGAATAGATATGTATGAGCCAGACAGTAGATAAGATAAAAATAAGAAATAGGATAATGTATTATGGATATCCCTATCCTATTGTGGGTGACCTTATTTAAGTACACTAGATTTCAGGTGGCTTAGAAAGCTATCAGAGTTGGTTGTCTGCTGGCTGACTCTACTTCCTCTCCCTTGGAGGATATAACCTCACTGATTCCAAGTTTTATTAAGTATCAGTAGAGCTGTATGTCTATACAAAGAAAAAGAAAGGACACAATGAAGTTGTCTGTTTCTGAGACAGGATATTACTGTGAGTGTCCTTAGAACTGCATGTCTGGAAGCTACCTCCTTTCTTGCTGAGGTTTGTCTTGTTTTGTTTTATTTTGTTCTGATAAATCAAAATCACAAAGGGCATGTCTGTACGGGCCTCTGTAACAAAAGGAGCCTATCTGGAATGGTTACCTAGCTTTATGAAATGTTAGGCTATACACAGATGTGCTTGGGATAATTCATAAAACTGCTGAAATTCTATGTAAAACTGTTCATGTATTTTTATTAAAGCATTTTTAAGAAAAAACTATTTAAAATCAGAAGCTAAAATAATTAGTAAACCAAATATGTTCTATGGGGAGATACATAGTGATAATAGCCTTTATGGTATAGTATAATAAAGAAGCACACGCAGGTTACCATGGAATTTGAGATTAGAATCATCTGGCTCAGACACAGAAATTACAGAACAATTCTAGCAAAAGATAATGCTTAAAATTACCTTTAAATGATGAGTGGGAGTTAACTGGTTCCCAAAAGATGGCAAGAACACTTTCAGTGAGAGAAAAAGTAACTACAAAGAGACTGAATTACTAAAGAGCCTGATTCTTCATGAAAGTAGCAAATTGTACAATATGGTTCAAATTAAAAGAAGAAAGAGAATCATTTTAAAAATAGTAGTCCATTTCCTGGTTTACCCACTGAATTATCCCAGTTCAAATTCTTTTAAAGCACTTTCTAAACAACAGACTCTCTTGCTACCTGATAATCAGCCTACAGCTTAAACTCTTAAATTGGAGAACAAAAAAGGGCAGGAAATGAATAAGATACTCCTGTTTCATTTGGTGAAAGATTATAAGATTGAACAAGATTTAATCACTCAATAAAAAATAATAAAATAAAAAATAAAGTATGGGTTATAAAATTATTCCATGATGATAAGGATATACAACAAAGCACTCTTAAAAGACAACAATAATGTGTAGGAGATCGGTCAGGGTAGTAGGAAAAATATAGGAAAGACATAAACCCTCTTGGAAGGCCAGAAGGTTTTGCAAAGGCTGTGGGAACAGTTATGGCTAAAGGCACCCTAATCCTCTTACCTTGTGCTAATAGCAAAGAGCAGATAACAAGGAAATGTAAAGTTTATCTAAATAGCTTGTTTACTCATCTTGTCTTAAAACCAACCTTTGATCATTCGGGAGCAGGACTACTGTCTACTCAGGGAATTGGCAATGTTAATAACCCTCAAATGGTGTTTTGCTGGAGACCTTTGTCATTAAATCTGTTCTAAAATAAGTAGAATGTCTCTGGTATATGGGGGCTGCACAGCCAGACTCTCTCTTCAGGTTCCGTAAGCTGTAGGGTCCCCTAGCCATACTCTCACAGGCAAAACACCTGTCATCTGTCATTTGGCCAGAGTCTGTGGGTCAGACTCGGCAATAGTGAAAATAATTTGGGAAAGCTTACGTAAAATTAAGTTTCTGACTTGCGCTTTCATTAAATTGAAAGAAAACATGATATTTATAAAATAATTGTTATAGGCAACATGACAAGAAAAAAGATTTGATTAAAATTATATTTGGAGAAGAGACATAAAATAATTTAATAAAATAAAATACAGTAAAAATAATTTTAAGTGTTTAAAGATGTTAAGAATAGAATAAATAATATAAAAACTAAAATATGTGATATAGAGAACAAACTTCATGTAATAGTTGAGAATCCAAGAGAGGGAGACAAAAGGATTCAAATCAACAGAAAAAAGAAGATGAAACTGCAATAGGTTAATGTTAGAAACAAAATTAGAACTGGATTGAGAATTAGTGCAAGTGTTGAGTTAGAGTTAGGTTTAGAACTCTATCAGTTAATAATTAAAATTACTTTGAGATCAGCCTGGCCAACTTGGTGAAATCCCATCTCTGCTAAAAATACAAAAATTAACCTTCCATGGTGTTGGCATGCACCTGCAATCCCAGCTACTTAGGAGGCTGAGGTAGGAGAATTGCTTGAACTCAGGAGGCAAAGGCTGAAGTGAGCCAAGATTGCTCCACTGCACTCTAGCCTGGGAGACAGAGAGAGACTCTGTTTAAAAAAAAAAATTACTTTGAGTAAGGAACAAAGGAGAAAAAAATATTCAAATTATTATGGAGAAAATAGTTTCTAAACTGAATAAATTACTGACTCTGCAGGTAAAGAAAAGTGCTCTTGGTTTATATGACAAATTAAATAGGTAAAGCAAAAACAAGCAAAAATCCATAGCATCTTAATGAAATGCTTGACTTTTAAAGAAAAGAAAAAAAAACCATACATATTCCACGAACATACAGTGGAAGAAAATAGTTTATAAAGGAAAAGTAAAATTAAGCACTAAAGTCTACATTATGATTTCTTGTGGGATCAATTAATTTCCCTGTAATATAAACACTTACATGATTATGGAATATATAGAAATCTTCACAATTTGTTTTCTGAAGTAAGCATAATCCTGACACCAAAAGTGGTTAATAGCAAATGCTTTGGAGCCAACCTGACTGGATTCAATCTGTCTTCATTACTTATTTGCTCTGTATTTTTAGGTAAGTCATTTTTCTTCTTTGTTTCTCACTGTAATCGTAAACCCAAACTGCTGTAAAAAAAAAAATAATAATAACATAAACTGAGTGGCCTAACCATGGAGATTTGTTTCTTCACAGTTCTGGCGGCTGAGTCTGAGATGAGGGTAGCAAGCACAGTCAGGTTCTGGTGATGACCCACCTCTTGACTTGCAGATGACCTCCTTCTTGCTGTATCTTCAACTGGCAGAGGGAAAGTCTTGATGTTACTACCATCATGCGGGCTCAAACCTCATGACTTCCCCATTCATTAATTCATCATTTGGTATTTATTATTCATTAAACCTAATTATTTACCCAGGGCCCCAACTCCAAGAACCATCATGTTGGGAGTTCCAGAGCTTCAATATATAAACTTTGGAATGACACAATGCAGTCCATGGCACTCAGCTTCCTTATTTATAAAATAGAAGTATAAATAGAATACTTTCTTAAAGGCTGTTCTGAAGATCAAATGCAATCGTAAGTGTAAGAGAGTTATAAGATTTGTAGCATGTAGTCAATACTACATGAGTGCTGGCTAATATTATTACCTCCAGGCCACTTAAAAATAGATAGACACAAAATATTTAAGGAAATACTATCAAATTCAATCTAGCAATAATTAAAATAGATGACCATAGAAATTGTTTCCAGAGTTCAGGGAATTTTTTTACTATTAATTTAACAGTACAATTCATCATATTACTATATTCAAAAGACAATATCTACATTATCACATTAGTAGATAATAAAATTGTTACTAAAAGTAATAAAAATATTGCTTTAAAAATCAATAAACCAATAAACATGTCAGAAAGAGAGAATACTAGAGAATTAAATTTGTGCATCATACATCATCCTGAAATCTTTGAGGCAGTCTCATGGAAACAGAAATAAGGCAACTAGGTTGCCCTTAGCTGGTATTATCTCATTCTGCTTCAAAAGTGACAATACCTGAAACAATGAAGTGTCACTGTTCCTCTTTAAAAAAATACCTGCAAGCATAATCATTAGTAAGTTGAAAAATTCTCATTACTTTCAGATGAAAAAATTGTTATCCTGGGAATCATATTAAATTTTAAAATTCTTAGGAATAATGAAGTAGTATTATTAAATGAATTGCAGTTTTTTATAAATAAGATTATTTTATAATTGTTGCACAAATATTTTTTAAATTACTGACATTTATATATACACACACACATATATATAATCAATCCATCTTTATCTTAGTTATATAGTATGTACCCTATTTTCTTCAATTCTAAGATGTAGTGAATTTAATAACAGAGTAAGGAAATCACAAATCACCTTTCTATCACTGTTCCAGCAAATTATCACAAAATTAGTGTATTAAAACAACACATTTATTATTTTACCATTGTGCAGTTTAGAATGGATCTTACTGGGCTAATCAATGTGTCAGTAGGGCTGTGTTTCTTTCTGGAGATTCTTGTGGCAAATTCATTTCCTTCTGGTTTTTAGCTTCTAGAGAATGTCTGTAGTCCTTGTGTGAGTGTGGAGCTCAATAGAATGATCCTCTTGAAAAATACTATAAAATTTCCCTGAATAAATAATTAAGTATTATGTCCCATGAAAGTTATACTTTAGGGAAGATTTATGATCATCATTGTTGTATTTATTTTAAAAATAATAATAATTAAGAGAAATATTTATTCATTTGATCATAATATTAAAAATCATATATATTTTTTTAAAGATCCACAGGGTATTTATTCTCTCTTATTTTTTAACTTGAACCTTGTTTAAAACCCCAAGACTTGAATAGCTTTCTAGAAGCTCTCTGGAAAGTAATGCTGAGATTACACGAATGAGTCAGCTTTGTTTAATGGAGTTACAGGTATAGAATGTAATTAATTGCTGTCTCTATAGTACACTGTTTTCAAATTTCTCTCAGGAAGTCTAAGTACTGCTGCTGTTCATTTATTTAACTTCCCATGAGAAGGATTCTGATGACTGAACTGCTAACCATCACTGAAAATATCCCCCTGCCATTATGCTACACTGCATTAGAAATGGCAGCAGGGGAGAATAGAGTACCTGTTGTCTCAACAAGATGAGCGTGATAACAGAACAGCATCCTCTTTGGAGTCAGTAAGACCCAGAGATTACTACCTTTAAGGGAATCTAAAGTTTGATGAAGGGTTTTCTATAGGAGAAAACAAAAATTGGAAACTACAGAAAAGGAATTTTTCAGTTGTCCCAATGTTGTTACACTTAATACATATAATATTTTAACTGCAGTAAAACCACTCAGGAACTTGAGAGTAGTTTGGTTCGAGGGATATGTAGCAAACAGTGTATACATAACACATCTGCCTCTAGGAAAGAATAGTCAATTTACATGAATATAAAAATAATATGGAACAGACTGTTCACTTTACTCTGTGATTGAAATATGGCTTTATGTAAAGGGAAATGACTGACATAAAGAATAGAATTCTATTTCTGTCATTTTATTTTTTGTCCTATTTTCTGGCTTTTAAAACTGTAAGACAAAAACCTATTTAACAAATAACATCTCAAATATTTGAAGAGTAAACATAAAATTGCATGTTATTTAATCTCATTAGGTTGATTTGAACAAAAGCAAGTATTAAAATACTGGATTTGGTATCTGGATGTCTACCACTAAAAGAAATAGCTAATATGTCTTTAATATAGCAAAAAAATTACATGTTTTTAAGCTACAAAGAAAAAGATATTCTCACAATTACACTTGTTTGGACCAGGGAGTTTATGAAACAGAAAATACAGACATGTAAACATTTACAGAATTAACTTTTATAAAATATTAAGTAATCTCTATTTTAAAATTTTTATTTATTTATTTAGAAACAGGGTTTCTTTCTCTGGCCCAGGATAAAGTGCAGTGGACCAAGCTGTATAGCTCACTGCAGCCTCAAATTCCTGCCTCAGCCTCCCAAGTAACTGAGACTATTTTTAAGCCAAAATAAGTATGTTTTTTGAATATGCTAAATGGCAGAGTGAGAATAAAAGGGGCACAAGAATTATTTTGTAAGTAAAAAGTGTGTTTCTCAAAAATATATTCTGTATAAAAGTTTAGTATGTTTAACAAATAAATTAAGAAAGAAAATAAAATGCAGATTGGCAAAATATTTTTATTCTTACATTTTTCATGTATTTTAATTAATGATATCCATTAAGTACCATGGCCTTTTATCTTATATTTCAAAGAGATCAGTAACAAAATATATGATTGTTCATTGCTAGATAGTACTTAATCAAATTAACAAAGCGTGATAAAGGATTTTCCTAACTATGGTAAAATCTTTCATGTTAATATTAAGCTTTTAAATTAAAGAAAATAGAATTAAGACAGTAACTCACTACTATATCAATCAATACCAATTGTGATTACACAATATCTCTAACATATTAGATAAGGCCTTCACTACATCCTACCATAAATACATTTCTTATTTCAACTCCCTTGGTGTAAAACTGTCCTCTTGAACACCGTCAGAGTTAAATTTACAGAAAAAAAAAATAACATTTTGAAATAAAGTTAAAACCATTAAACAAATTGCTAGCCTCACTCCTCTCCACCAAAATCTCAAGTTGTAGCTGTTGCCAAAGCCACAGGGTCACTTAGTGGTTGTCCTTAGGAAACCACTCAGAGTTTGCAAAACACTCACTTTTCAGGGAAACATTGCATAGGATAGAGTCTAACTTCACATGTGTTTATGTCTCTGAGTGTCTCTTCCTAAGCTAAAACGAGAGGACCATCTCCTCAGCATGGAAAAGCCAATAAAGAAAGTAGAATCTTGCCTTTCCTCGGTGCCTCCCACTTTTTATGTAGTTAGCAAATTGCTTTGGGTTACGGAGTTAAAGATTTTAAATTTACTGGCATAGTGGGTTAAATAGAAGAGGTATCTAAAAGTAAAAGAGTTTTGAGGTGGATGATGAATAAAAGAACTAGCTTTGATCCAAGCACCCCAGACGGAAGAGCAACTACGAGAAATAGCTGGTTTATTTTTATTTTTGTATTTTTCAGTAGAGGCGGGGTTTCACCGCACTGCCCAGGCTGGCTGGCCTCCAACTCCTGAGCTCGAGCAATCCGCTCGCCTCAGCCTTTCGAAGTGCTAGGATTACAGGTATGAGCCCGTGAATCCTGGAGACAGCGGTTCCAGAGAGCTGAGATCAGGCCACTGCACTCCAGCCTGGGTGACAAAGCAAGACTCCATCTCCAAAAAAAAAAAAAAATGGAAATAGCTGGTAAGTCACAAATGTTGCCTAGTCATGACATGTTGGGGTTTAAAGAGAACAGAACAGAGAAGAAACCACACAATGCCTGAAATTGTCTAATTTATAGAGGCCTACTACTACTTTCAATAACTGGATGAAATGTCACTCAATAATTATGTTTCAATAATTCTGTTGCATGCCTTCCTAATTTACATTTTCTGTTTGTATGCTGGGTTAAGGATCTTGATTATCTGGCATTTGCGTTCATTAGGATGTTTCATGTCTATTAAAATTTAAAAGAATACTCTTTTGATTTATTCCTCGGTTATGCACATTCATTACTGGGGAAATAAATTTTTTGTTCTGTGATGTATTATTAACTATAATTTAATTATTGAAAGTTGAATAATTCTGTAAAAGGGAAATGCGAATGTGTGTGTGTGAATATGTGTGTTTCCTTGAGTAAATATATTATACATTTCTTCCTTTGCAAATTACCTAATAAATTGGATTTTAAAAAATAAAATAATAAGTACAGTTTTAAGCTTTTTTTCTAGGATGCTTGCTGACACAAGTAACAATAGAGTTTGAACTATATTCATTTACCTATTTTTAAATAATTACTAGAAACATGCTGTGAAAATTTTTATTTCTTATGACTCACGGTTATAGGGAGCAATTGTGGTAGCTATTCAAACAGCACTTGCTTTCTCCTGAGACTTGTTAAAAGGCAGCAGATAGAAAAGAGAAAATTTGTAGAAGTAAATTAAGGAATAATATTTGCAATGATAAAATTGTGTATAGTTAGAGAAGATACATATTGGTGGGATTCTCATGCGTGAGAGCTATTTTATGCTAAATATAAATTGCAAGTCTTCTGCAAGCCTGCAGGGGGTTTAAGTACTTATGATCTCTTTGGTACAACAATGTGTTTGTCTTAAAAAAAAAAAAAACTCAGTGTATAAAAGGAAAATGTAGAAAGGTAGCTACAAGCTGTACCATAACGATTTTCTACTATAAAATGCCAATCAAACTTTGAAACTGATACTTCATGTAGAACCTTTTTGTACAGCTCTTCCAGTAGATGAGAAGGTGTCAATAAATGTTGATATGACATAATTTATCACTTCCATCCAGCCTTTCTTGACTAGAGTTTCTCATTTGAAACACAGAAAAGTGATGATGAATTCCATTGTGTTCACAATTCCCCCACAGTTGATTCCATGACTGTGTTCTCAATTCCCCCGATAGTTGATTAGTCCCCACGGTTGATTAGTCCCCACGGTTGATTAGTGACTAATATATACTAACTGTATAGGAGACAAGTTAATCATTTATTATCTACAATGGATGCCTTAGGATATTAAAGCTTAATTCTCTTAAGAAACACTAGCTTAGAATACCTGAGAGTTCCATCCTTAAAGTGACACACTGTTTATGTCCCTTACCTTTTTAATTAAAACTGTGAAAGGTAAAGGCAATACTGTAGGCCCTGAATTGTATAGTCCTGGCCAATGAGAAAGAGACATCTATTGCCACACTACAAAATTTGAAATGTGTGTCATTTCCTTCTTAATATTATGGCTGTTTATTGTCTCACCCAAAACTGCAGTTCCTAAAACTGAGGTAGTTTTGTGATCGGTATAATTGATGATCTGCTCTTTATTGTTAGGATATAAATGAGAGGCAGAGTTTAATGAGTTTTCAATTTTGTATGTGGGTTTTTTTTTCTTTTTCTGTTAGTCTCTACAAGAAATCTTTCATTTATTATTTTCAACAAATTTTTATTAAGCATACACTACTTATGCACTGTTCTATGTATTGAGGATTTAAGAAATGAATCAAGCAAATCTCTGCTTTTCTTCAAGGGGTAGGGTAGGAGTGGAGACAGAGACTCTAGTACAATAGAATATATAAGGTCAAGGATAGAAGTAAGAGGCTCTAAGAGTTTATTGAAATTCTGCCAAGGCTAATTGTGACTTTGGGTAGCTATCGAGGTCACAATGAACAATCAAAAGTCAGATACGTCAAGAGGCTGAAGTAGACAGAAATTTTTAATGCACTAGAGGTAGGTTATGGAAGATTGAGACGAATCAAGTAAAATAAGAGGAACTTTGAGTATAAATTGTTTTATACCTAAATGAGTATCTTCTAAGTATGAGGCAAGAAGCAATTGGTCTTACTATCATAACCAACTAAAATGAGTAATGGAAAACAGAAGGTCTGGTCCCAATTCTTTTTACTACTTTAATTTTAAAAGCAATTCAACTTTTATGTTAGGTGCAGGTGGTATGCGCAGGTTTATTGCACGGTATATTGCATGACTCTGAGGACTGGGGTAAAAATGACCCCATCACCCCAGGAGAGAGCACAGTACCCAACAGGTAGTTTCTCAACCCTTGCCTCACTCCCTTCCTTCTCCTTTTAGTATTTTCCAGTATCTGTTTTTCTCATTTTCATGTGCATGTGTCCTCAATGTTTAGCTCCCACTTATCTGAGAAAATGTGGTATTTGGTTTTTCTCTTCCTGCATTAATTCTCTTAGAATAATGGCCTCCAGCTGCACTCATGTTGCTGCAAAGGACACGATTTCATCCTTTTTCATAGCTCAATTCTTCTTGTATATAGATTATCTTATACATGGGAGTGCTAGAAAAAAGGGGATGTTTTAAATTGCAAACATTGTGTTCCATAAGACCAAGATGTCCTAGTGATTTCATTTGATCATTTTAACTTGAGTCTCAGAATATAACAGCAATCCAGCAAGTCTCTGAAGTTAGCATTGTTACTATTCCATCATTTTTGTTTCGAAGCTAGCCTATACACAATTAAAAATTCAATAGTTCTCAGACTAGTTCTAAGATGATCTATTATGGGATTCTGCAATTAATATTAATGATAATCTTACTGATATATACACAGGATAACAAATGCAAATTTCAGAATATGACACATTTTTAAGAACTGAAAGAATAATAAATTTTAGCAAATAGTAAAATAAATGATTTTAAATAAAAGTTAGTTTCTTTCTATGTACAAGTTCCTTTGCTGTCTCCTTTAACTAGCTACTTTGCTTATAGGAAGAGAATTTGTTTTACAACATTTCCCTCTGTGGGGTGGAAAGGTGTGATGCTCTTCCTCAATATCATAAGGTGACCTGCCAACGGTCCTATAACAAAAAGCAGGTAAACAAGAACAAATATACTACATGTATTTAATCAAAGTTTTTTGTGACGTGGAGCCTTCAGAAATGCAGACCCAAAGATCCAGGGAAAACTGGCAATTTCTATGCTTGGGTTTGATGAAGATTGAACAGCTAGGTCGAGATGTGATGAGACAAGATATGATCTAATAGACTGAAAGGGAAACTCCAGCAAGGCCGATCTGTTAAAATTCTTCTTGGTCACCCTGCGTGGCATTCCTTCCTCCCAGATATGAGGCAGCAGCCCTGTAAAATGAGAGTTTTGAAGGGAGAAGGAAAGAACCACTTTTCTAGGTTTTATGGCTCGCTTTGGGGGAGAGGAGTTCTTTTCTATAACCCATCTTGCAGAAGTAGAATTCCGGTTTGTGTGACTTGCCTCAGGGGAGAAAGAAGCTTGGGGGACAAGAGTGTTGGAGAAGAACAAAGAGAGACCCTGCCTCTGAGGGCTTCCAGTCTCCTTCAGTCAAAAGTACTCAGCATACCAAAGTGCTATATTTTGGAATGCTGTTTTTCTGAGACTCGAAACCTCAAAATTCTTATTTATTGTTCCGAAAAGTTCAAACCTACTATCATTAAACTCAGAGTGAGCCTTCCTCATTTGAATACTCCTCTTGTTAGACATCATGCTTTGAATTTAGCAATAACCCTGAATATGCTTGTGAAGGTCTCACTGGTGGAATCATCTTCAGTGAAGTTACAATTAGTAAACTAGTGTATTGGATGTTGTGCATATTAATGGCAGTTAAAATAAAGACTAACATTAAAAGGGTGAAAATACAACATGAATCAGATAAAATGAAAGGTTGATCACTCAGGATCAATTGTGTGATAAATCATATCTTATAGTACTTTGTTTTTACCCTTTCAGCAGCCTTGTCTTTGTACCAATAACAGCATGAACAAAACTTACCAGTGAGTGCTTTTTGCCAAAATTTATTATCATACAGAGACCAAATATTAGATAACCAAGAAATGAAGAAAGAGTTAGATGAATAACATAAATCAATAATCTTCAATTTTAAAATGTTGATGTAATATTCAAGTGATAAGCGATATATTTGCTTCAAATTATAATCTTTTGGTCCAGAAAAAAAAGAAACTACTATTTTGACCCTAAGAGGAAAAAAATAGGCAGACAAGTTATATATCCATTCATATATTTATATTTAAATCCATTAAAATACATATATATATATATATAAAATATTCTTAACCGTAAGTAGGCTGATAATGCAACAAAACATAATAGAACTAAATTCAAAAATTTGTGAGATTTTGGGAAAGAGGAGACCCACAGTTGTACTGGTGTGCATGCGTGTGTGTGTATGATATTGTATTTTCTCTATATTAGCGATAAATTATCAGAAACAGATCTGAAATTGCACCATTTGTAATAGCATCAAAACACATCAAATACATTGAAATAAATCTTACAAAACAGATGCCAGATTTATATGATGTAAACTATAAAATAGTGAAATGAGAAATCGAAGACATAAGTAAGTAGATATACTTTGTTTCTGATCATAAAAATCAAAATAATAAAATTATCTCATAATGTATATTCTTTCTAAATTCTTTACAGATTCAGTGCAGGTTCAATTCAATCAGAGCAACATTTTTTTGTGGAAATTGCCAAAATGGTTCTAAAATTTGTACCAAAAACAAGGGTCTACAATAACGAAAAAGAACTTTCAACGTGAGAAATAATGTTGTGTTTGTATACTACCTGATTTCAAACTGTCTTACAAATGTACAGTAGTTTATACACGAGTAACATATTGTGGATATAGTGATCAAGGAAATTCAATAGAGTGTCAAGAATTAGAAATATATATTTGTTTCCAGTTAATGGCTAATGTAGACAGAGTAATCTTTTCAACATACAGAGCCAAAACATTCAGTTATGGATACACACACACACACACACGCACACACACACACACACACACACACACAGACTCTAAGACATACCTAACTTCATTCTCCATGTAAGAAAAAAAAAACTTGAAATGCAGTATGTATCTTGCTGTATAAAAAAATACTAATAATACATATTTTAAAAGTAAATAAATGTAATTCAATAAAATTCAAATCTCCTGTGGTACAAAAGACAATACGAGGAGAGTAAAAAGACAAGCCACAGATTAGGAGAAAATATTTGCAAAACACATATATGATAAATGACTGATATCCAGAATATATACTGGCATCTCAAGGCTCAATAATAAGAGAATAAACAATTCAATTTAAAAATAAAAAAGAAACTTGAACTGACAGTTAAATATATATGGGTGACAAATAGTTTCATGAAGATATTCTTGTCATTAGTCATAAGAGAAAGAAAAATTAATTTTTCATTATTTAATGCAAACTCATGCAGAATTAATACGATATATAGCAATGTGTTGCATACAGTACACAATTAACATATGGACTAATTGCTTGTTAACCCATAATGAGACACAATTACACCTATATCAAAAATACTAGCCATGACACTGTTACTGCCATGTGCTGACAAGGATGTGGGGCAATTTGCACTTTTTACCATTTCTTATAGAAGTAAAAATGGGACAACTACTTTGAAAAAATGTTGATAATGTCTTACAAATTAACATATACACTCACCAGACTATCAAGTAAACCTATACTTTTTATTATCTAAGATAAATCAAAACTCATGTCTTCCCAAAAACTTCTACACAAATGCTTATAACAGTTTTATTCATTTTTGCCAAAAGTCTAAGTCAATTCAATTTCATCATGAATAAACTATCATGAAACTGAAGTACATCAGTAAAATGGAAATCTGATAAACAACAAGAACAAACTGCTAAGAAGTACAGCGATATGGATAAATCTCAAAAGTATTGTCCTAGATGTAAACAGCCAGACACAAATGCTACACACTATGTGATTCAATACACTTGACAGCTAGAAAAGACAAAGATATCAGGAAATAAATAAAAACATTCTGCAAAATATTCTTATATGCTAGGAAATGAAGAATGTCTATTAAATGAAGAAACAGAAGTTGGTACAGAAATAAATAAAACATAAACCTTCTGTTTTAAATGAAACTGTGCGCCTAGCTTTAGAAGATGTAGTGTATATTTAACTATGTAAAAATTTTTAACAGACATATTTTAAGAAAATTAATCAATGTAGTTTTAGTCTTTGCTGAAGACTTACTAATCAACACTTCTAATACTTAAACATTCTGTTTTATTTTTATTTTGTAACTCTTTTATACAATGATACCAGTTTGAAACACAGTTTGGCAGTCATAAAATATTTGAAAAGTAGTTGATTAATAAAAGCTACTTCTTAAATGATTCTTAATTTATAAATCACTTTTAAAACATGAACATATGAGAAAGTATCAGCATTAATTTTATAAACCAAATCATTTTTTTTAAAGAATTCCAGACACTTTACAAAAGAAAACACCTATAAGGCCAACAAACATATGAAAAAATGCTGATCGTCACTGGTTATTAGAGAAACGCAAATCAAAGCCACATTGAGATACCATCTCACACCAGTTAGAATGGTGATCATTAAAAAATCTGGAGACAACAGATGTTGGAGAGGATGTGGAGAAGTAGGAACACTTCTGCACTCTTGATAGGAGTGCAAATTAGTGTAACCATTGTGGAGGACAGTGTGGTGATTCCTCAAGGACCTAGAAATAGAAATTCCATGTGACCCAGCAATTCCGTTACTGGGTATATATCCAAATAATTATAAATTGTTCTATTATAAAGACACAGGCACACGTATGTTCACTGCAGCACTGTTTACAATAGCAAAGACCTGGAACCAACCCAAATGTCCATCAGCGATAGATTGGATAAAGAAAATGTGGCACATATGCACCATGGAATATTACACAGCCATAAAAAAAAAACGATGAATTCATGTCCTTCATACAGACATGGATGAATCTGGAAGCCATCATTCTCAGCAAATTGACACAAGAACAGAAAACCAAACACTGCATGTTATCACTCATAGGCAGGTGTTAAACAATTAGAACATGTGGACACAGGGAGGGGAGCATCACACAGGGAGTTCAGTTGAGGGGGACTAGGGAGGGACAGCAGGGGTTGGAGAGGGTGAGGAAGGATAATGAGGGGAGAAATATCAGATAGACAAGATGGGGGGATGGAGGCAGCAAACCACATTGCCATGTATGTACCTATGCAACAATCTTGCCTGATTTGCACATGTACCCCAGAACCTAAAGTACAAAAAAAAAACCAGAATTTTGCTATATCAAAAAAGAAAATACTCTACATTGAGACTGGCTTTGTAGAGTGCTTTGAAATATATTTTAAAATTTTATTTATACCTTTTTACCAAATATAAATTTATTTTAGATTATAAACAAGATATTTTAAATTGAAAAATATATTTGCCATATAACATGTTTTATGCAGTCCCTCAAAAAAAAACTGTTATGTATTGTATTGCTTCTATTTATCTTTCTGCAGAAAATCTAATACAGTATGAGTTATCATGCATAGATATTTACTTATTGATTAAAGAGTTTGAATATTGTTCTTAAAATTTTTTCAAACAAGAGTTTACATTTACTGGATTCATGTGTTAAATAATAAAATCAATGTTGTGCTGAAACCAGCTCATGTTGGCTCACAAGAGCCATTTTTCAGTGATTTTGCTTTCTAGTTATTAAGTACAGCCATCATTAAAGATTAGTTATAGAAACATGATCAATCATATAACATTTAAAAAGGAAATGAATTCTCAAAACCCATCACTTCCTAATGTTTTTGTATTGTTTGTTAATATTTGTGTCTCTGAAGTTATTTCTATCTACTTGCCGTGTATGGTGGAAATAATACATGCTGGTGTGCCACAGCACATCATTTCTCAACTCCACTTTTCCTTCAGTGATGTCGCATTGGTAGCTAAAAATATGCTATGTTGGGAGAATATACACCATAAGAATTTCCACGAAATTTTTTGTTTTGTTTCCTACCTTAACTTTATTGGTTGAACAGCCATAATTCCCTGAAAAATCTGTGGTTAGTTTCTCAGGTTCAATTAATGTGTTAGGAAATCTCAACATCTTAGGTGTTATGTAGCTTTGTTTCCTTTTACAATTTTTTCCTTTTATCTATTTTTATTTTTAACTTTTAATTTAGGTTCAGGAATAAATGTGCTGGTTTGTTATATAGGTAAACTTCATGTCTCAGGGGTTTGTTGTACTAGTAATTTTGTCAGCTGGGTAATAAACAAAGTACCCAATAGATACTTCTGATCCTGTCCCTCCTTATTCTTCACCCTGGTGTAGGTCCCAGTGTGTGTCATTTCCCTCCTAATATCCATGTGTTCTCTTTAACTCCCAATTATATGTGAGAATATGTGGTACTTGGTTTTCTGTTCCTATTAGTTTATTTAGGTTAATTGACACCATCCGTATCCATATTGCTGCAAAGTAGTAGTTAAACATGTACCAATGCACAGCCACATGAAACTCTGCTTTTAGATACCTGCTATATAGTAGGCATGTATATTGAAAACACAAAAAGCAAGGCATATCGCTTGCCCAGGAAACCTAAAAGGATATAAGAACTGCAATATGTAGTGATCGCACCACTGCATTCCAGCCTAGATAAGAGAGAGCAAGAACTTTTCTCAAAAAATGAAACAAAGGAAACAAACAACAACAGCAACAAAAACACCACAAGAAAAGAACCGATTGCAGACATGTGGGAAATGAACTCCTCCAGAATGCAGGGATAGACCATACAAAACAGTTGATTTTGGAGTTGGACCTTAACAAATAGATAGAAGCAGAGAAATAGAGAAGGTGAGCAAGGTTATTCCTGTTATGGAGAAAAGTATAATCAAAGTATAGAAACATAAGACAAAAAGTATGTATTATCAGAAATCTTAACATTTCTAAGTCTCCAGAATAGAGGGTATGTGCTCTCCTTTTGCCTCTGTTTCATAAAGAACACTTGTGATGGCATTAATAATATGTAGGGACCATCCAGATAATCCAGAATAATCTTATCAACATCTTTAACTTAATTGCATCTGCCAAGACTCATTTTCCCTGTTAGATAACATGAATTTGCAAGATCAGAACCTAGTAGTATTTTTGAACGGCCATTATTCAAACTCATACAGGTATACTGCACATGGTAGTGATAATTCAAATTAAGTAGTAGAAGAAATTTCAGAGAACTTTTATAGAGAAGAAAAGAAAAAGGACCAGATTTAGTATTGCTATAGTCGCTAGAATACTTCAGTAACCATAAGAGAAACCAATAAGAGACACTACAAAACCCAGGAGACCTTTAAAGGAAGAAGGTCAAAAAACACACATGGGATTCAAGGGAGTAGAAGACAGAGGGAGAAAAATGACAACAACTACAAATACCTGCACTTGTATGTTCATGGAAACACTATTCACAATAGCAGAGATATGGAATCAACCTTAGTGTCCATCAAGTAATAATTAGATAAAGAAATTGTGGTATGTACACACAATAGAATGCTATTCAGCCATAAAAAATACAATAAAATCATGTATTTGGCAGCAACAGGGATGGAATTGGATGCCATTATCTTAAATAAAACAATTCAGAAACAGAAAAAACAAATACCACATGTTCTCACTTATAACCGGAAGCTAAATAATGTGTACAGTGGACATAGAGTTTAGAAGGATAGACAATAGAAACACAGAAGGGTGTGAAGTGGGAAGAGGGTGGATGATGACAAATTAATTAGTGGATACAAAGTACATTACTCAGGTGATACATACACTAAGAATCATGTAACAAAATTACACCTATATCCCATGATTTTTTAGAAATTAAAAAATCATTGAATTGTAAAATGCAAAAAGCTTGAATATTTACATATACTAATTGCAATCTTAGATCAATTGCATAGACAGTCTAGTCCCATTTCAGTTGTTTACAGATAAGCAATTGGAAAAATATGACTTTCATCCCTGAAGCTAACCTTAAAGCCAGGCAGTTAACTGGTAAATTTAGTGCTAGAGAGGCAACATTAAAATCATGCTTGTAACTTAAGAAGTAGTTTGCAATTGTGAAATATTAAAATTTAAATGATCAAGGGAATTTCTACTCAAACTAATCACAGTTACTAAGTAGTTGCTAAACTCAATTGCTTTTAAACTGTTGAAGTGAATATGCCAGCATAAAGACATAATTAAATATTAGAATACTGTAATCTCCTTAATTATTGTTGAAAGACTTTATAATATTCACAGTTCAGTTCATTGTAGCAAAGCCATGTAACCTTAATATAGTCTAAGGTCTCCTTAAAAAGTAAGATTATTCTAGCTTCATTCCTAACTATGCAGGTCGGTCATTTCTCCAGATATTCAGTTGTTTTACATAATCAGTTTTATTTTGTGTGTGCCACTACAGGTAGAAATGTGCTTAACCACTGTTTAATTCTGTACGGATTTGTAAATGATTGCATTTGAGTTTGTCCTGAAATTAACTCTTCCATCTTTTGTACAGTGCTCCTTTTGCCCTGATATTTTATTTTTCATATTACAAAAGAAAAAAAAAAGATAGAAAGTTGACATTTGCATAAATTAAGTTATTTGTAATTATTTCAAGATTTTAAAATTATATCTAGTGTCAGTGTTCAACTTCTCAAACTGAAAAATACATTTTTTTCTTTTTTTAAACTTTGTGGATTCTTTTATCGAAATTGAGGCCACATTCTAAACTTTATTTATATTATTCCCATTTACAATAGGATAAAATATCCTCAGCTTTTTTGACCAAAAGTGTCTCACATCCTCAAAATATGGGTCATTGGCTCCTATGAATAGGATCACATTGGACACAGCAAAATGTTTACTGAGGAGATGGATCCTTCAAAGACCACTATGAAAATGTAAGTTAATTCTATGTATCCCAAGTAAAAAGAGATTCAAGTGTTTACAGCACCATTGAAAAGTCTAGGTTTATGAAGTTTAGAAAGTCCCTGGAAGTTTCCATGAATTATCTTACTTGTCTACAGTTCCACAGTAAATTATCACTGAAAACACTGTAAAATCTTAGCAAAATCCAATGTTAGAAAGATGTGTAATCCACATATCTGTCTGTGGCTATCCCTTGAGAGTAATGTTTTGTTTTTAAAACCCAAGTGTCAAAATTTACATTAATCACTCTCATTGGTTGAATATGAGAACTCTCCTAGCAAAGAATTTAGGGAAACATAGTTTCCAGGCTTTAATCATTGAAATACAAATGATAATTTAGAGTACTCAGCACAGATATTTGACATAACTTAAAATATGATGATTAAATGTGTGTATTTCAGTTATGACAAAGAGTTAATAGTTCTCATTTGTCTTAATTTATTTTCTTGATAAAAATATGATGGTTAATTCTAGAACTAGTACAACTGTAACACAGATTAAAATCATAAATGAATTGTACTTTTAAGAGTTCTATAATATTTTTATTATATACAAATTTTTCCTACTCTACTAAAGAGGAGGGTGATTGTGTCATTTCTCTTTAATTGCTTTCCTGCAGACCTACTCATATCCTACTCAGCACATGAAATTTTCCTAGGTTTATTTATTTACCAGTGTTTATTTATATTAGTGTATATTATTTATTTTTTATTTTAGTTTTATATTTTATTTATATATCATTTTATTATTGGAAATTCTGTATGTTCATCATCTCTGTTTATAGAACCATTATGAAAATCATGTATGATATTTAAAATAAAACTATATGTAATTCAAAAAACTATGATTTTAAAATATCACTGCATTTGATATCATAGTAATTTAATTTTTAAAATTGTATTTATTTAGCTATTAACATCTCTGAGACATGGATTTATCTTTTAAATGGCTTCAGACCCCTTTATTTTTCAGTTAAGATATGGCTTATTTTCAGATAACAATACAAAACTTAATGTTGCCAATGAAATGAAAAATATAAAGAACATTAAACCATGAATTAAATATGTATATGTTGCTTTGGAATCTTAGAATAATTACTTCCTTTCTCACTTCAAAATGATCTCTAATTTTTACTAATCTATTATAGGAGCAATATGAATTCTGCTTAATTCTTTCTTGATTACCACTCATATATACATACACATACATATGTATATATACACACTTATATATACATATATATGAGTGGTAATGTGTGTGTATATATATATGTGTATATGTATGTGTATCTATATATGTATGTCTATACACACACACACACACACACACACACACATACACATATATATCTTTGAAAATCATCTCTATCCTACAATTTATTATTAGCCACAGACATTATTATGTAAAATAAATTTACTTCTATTATGATCACATAGTCATGATTACTTGTTTCAAAATATTTTTTGTGACTCAAATTATTAGATATATATTAAATCTAAAACTTGAGGAAGATCTGATGGCTTTGTGACAGAATACTTGCACATGTTGCAGCAATTGGTTCCTCTCTTTTGGTTCTAAGTAACAAGTCCAAACCTCAATACTAACCATCTAAATAATTTTAGGGCCCTTTGTCATGCAACTTTTGCCACAGTTTCAAAAGTATAATAAAACAGGATTATTTTCTTGACAGTTTGCATTTCCTTATCCTATTTAATCTTATTGAGTGACTAAAATATCCAGTGGAATGTATGAAAGTTTAAGAAAATAAAATGATAGCTGATTAATAAGGAAGACACCTTCTCTAAATGAATGGAAAAATAGATTTCATCACAAGTGAAAATAAATATTTCGTACATCCTAATACTAGCAAACCTTCCAATTCTGAGCCATTTTCTGATGCACATGCTTAAAAAAACCTGAAGAATTGCTATTAATTACTGTTATTTTTTTCTGTCTCCTGTTTCTCTTACATGCAATCAAAAGCATCGTGGTGCTATAGAAACAACACTAATCTGAAGTCAGAAAATCTGTTTTCAAAATGTGAATCTGCTCCTCAGATGACCTTGAAAAAAATCACTCATTTTCTCTCCAGTCTCATTTTAAAGAATCACCATAAATTTTAAATGAGATATTGTCTTAAACTACTCTAAAACTATGGAACATTTAAAAATGGAATACATTTTCAAATTTACATGGTCAATATCTGGACCCAAATGGAAGTGGGTTAACAACTCATTTTCAATATGTATTTAGTCTAAATAATGAAGTAAATTCTTAGATGAGGATTTTATGTCATGACAGAGATACAAGAATTGCACACAGTGTAAGATAAGTTAAATAAAACAAGTAATCCTTGCAAAAGTCACATGTTATTGGTCACATCTGACTCTAACCTGCTAAAAATAAAGTGTAATTTCTTTAAATCTGGCTCAATCTTCCAGGGAGTCAGAATGAGTAAAATACTTTCCTCAAAGCAAGTTCTTCATACTTGAAAGGTAAATTGCCTCTTCTGAGGCACAAGAAGGAACTAACATACCCAAGCGAAGGTAATTTCTCAGGGAGTCTCTTCTGGAAGAATTGGCTAAGCAATAGAATATTTTATGTATCTAAGATCCTCATGAAATCAAGTTTAATACAGACAAAATTTGCACTGTTTTCCTCCAAACTTAAAATCTAAGTTTTCCTTGTAAGTCTGTGCTTTAACATAATAATAAATTCATTGACAAATTTACTGTTTATTGAGGGCACTGAGTGTTCAAAACAAAGTGCTAACCACAGTTGTTACACACTTGAATCCTGCCTAAATGTTGTTCTCAAATGCCTTAGAAGTTATAAGGTCATGTTAAGTCAGCCCAAAGGACTATGGTCTTTATATACACGTGATATACACATTGCACATCAGAAATAATCAGTTGCTTCCCTGTAGCATGCTAATAGTGAATGTGTGATGCAATTGCTTTATGTTCTGTTTTTGTCTTGATTTTTATAAATATTATTGCCTATATTGTACAATATGATGTTATACATATAGATACATATATAGAGAGATAATAAAGTTGTTACTATAGAGAAGCAAATGAACATATCCATCATCTCACTTAGCTATACTTATTATTACACCACATTACCAACTATTGTCCTCATGCTGTGCATCGCTAGAGTTGTTCAATCTACCTATCTGCTATTTTGTATCCTTTGGTCTACATTTCATCATTTCCTCCCTGCCCCGTCTTCCCAGGGTAAACATTGTTTTATTCTCTATTTCTGAATATTTGCCTTTTTTTGGTTTTAAGAATCCCCATATGATGAGTTTTCGCTGTACATTTCTTTTTGCTTCAGGCTTGTTTTATTTAACAAAATGTCTCCCAGCTTTACCCATTTTGTGGTGGCAAATGGCAAGATCACCTTCTTTTTAAAGGTGGAATAATATTTTATTTTATATGTATATATATCACAACTTCTTTGTTAATTTGTTGACAGACACATAGGTGGTTTTCATATCTTGGATACTGTGACTAAAATTGAAAGTAATATGGAAGTATAGATAGCTACACAATGTGGCAATGTCAGTGCTTTTGAATATATACCCAGGAGAAGTATTGCTGAATCATAATATAACTCTAAATTTTAATTTATTTAGAAATTTCCATACTATTTTCCACAATGGCTATACCAATTTATATTCCCACTAACAGTATTCAAGGATTCCTTGCTCCACATCCTCACTGACACTTACTTTTTGTCTTTTTGATAATAGCCATCCTAATGGCTATAAGATATCTCACAGTGGTTTTGATTTGCATTTCTCTGATAATTAGTAATGTTGAGCACCTGCTAATATAACTGTTGGCTATTTGTATGTCCTCTTTGGAGAAATATTTTTGATCTTGCATGGATCTCTTTATCTTCTTGGTAATAGTTTTAAGTCTTACCAAAATGCACTGACTTAACTGATAAATTACAATAATTTGTAAGTTTTCTGCATATGATTATAAAACATATAGGCATATATATGTTTACCTATGTGTGTATTTATTTACACATAAATATGTATATATAGGTGTGCATGCTTTCAAGTCACAGATATAAATTTTCTTTGTTGGGAAAATAATTAAATGAATGAATAATTTGTGGAAATATTATGTATTATTTTTTGTCCCTAGTGGTTCAGAAAACCTATTAAGACATATGTAAGCAATGTTTATTGAAAATACTCAGATACTCTAAAATAAAGAAATGTAATTAAATTAGACTGACTCAAAATTTTCTAAGTTTAATTGACTAAAGTATCAAACACAACATATACTCATATCATGATCAGGCCGAGTCCACAGACTTTATGAAAGCCTTTTGTAGAGTCGTAGAATTTATCTTTGAGCAGCAAACTGCTCTGTGGTAAGACAAAAACTTTGTATATTTTAAAGTACATTTAAAATGCAATGCAATTTGGCATATTAAAGATCTAGATTAACATTCTGGACTACCACCACTCAAAGTAATATGGAAAAATATATTTCTGAGCCAAAATTTCCACAAGTGAAAAGAGCAGTTAGTAATACTTAGCTCAAACGTTTGTGATTATATTTGTTAATTATATATATTTAAAATCTATTTTTCTCTACCTAATACACAGCAGATAGCAGTATTCAACAAAAGATAGTTCATTTATCCCTCACTCACTCATTAGATTCTTATGTGTCATTTTCACATTACAGAATTCTGCCTCTGCATAACTTGCCTTACAATTCTACTGCACATTTCACCCAGTAAACAGGGAGTTATGAGGACTGAAGAAGAGATGTTGAGCAAACTATCTTTGAAAGAATGTTTGACATTAATAATTTAATTCTTCCTAGTTAATAAAAAGATAAATTACATGGAGAATAAATGTCATCTCTGAAATATCTGGAAAACACCATTGAGGTATAACAAGACCCAGATACACATAAAAATTGTAATTTAAAAATATAATACAAAGATAAATATAGAGAAGGATTGGGATAGGAACATACACACACACACACTCTCAAATACATGTATTTAAGGAAATAAGACAGGTAAAATTTATAACGTTGTACACACACAAGATAGGAAAACTAATATCTACCACACAACAATTTTTACATTCCAATATTCTGTTTATTTTTTCCTCATTTTTGTGTAACTCTCAAGGAATAGTGGTTCAGTTTCTACCTGGTATACACCACTGACTAGGCTACCTCCTAGATTTGGGCTCATATATTAGGTTGGTGCAAAAGTAATTGCATTTGTTTCCCATTAAAAGTAATGATAACTATCTAGACCAATATTCTGTCACAATTGTGAGATCACAATAGCTCATGAACAAATCACAGTGGTTAAGCTTCATTTTTAGTCACTTCAAATATCTTAGAGCTTTGGCTTATAGGCTAGAAATTGTTAGTTTATCTCCTAATAAGTATTCTCTCCTTTTCTTATTAGTAACAAAATGTTTAGCTCAGCAAATAGACAACACTGTATGTTCTTTTTCCATTGAAACTATATTTCCATCACTAATTCTGTGTGTGGAAGTATGAACAGCATTCTGATTAGATTCTTAGTAGGAAAGTTTCTCTTTTCATCCTCATTGCTGGTAAGAATAAGTAGCTAATGTTGAGCCATAATGGTTCATGAAAGACAGACAATAACTTTGGAGTAGTGGAAAAAAAGATAGCTACATTCTGGATCTCTGGAAAACCTTGTGGAGCAGAGCCATCATCATTCCACCTGTTCTTCCTACTTCTGGATTGATATTAATGAGAGATACAGACTTGATTTAATTGTTCAAGGGTCAACTGTATTATAACAATGCTACATAAAGTTCATGTGTTATATAGAGCCACAGTGAAAACTTAAGTTGAAACTGTATGCCATGTGAGATGTTTCAAAATAATACAGACAAGGTAGAAGGAGAGGTTTCATGAAGATGTATATGGAACAACACTGGTCATGAGATGAGAAGTGTTCTGAATCTAAGTGATTGCTGTATAAGAGGTTATGCTTTTATTCATACCTTTGTACATATTTGAATTTATTTATATTAGAAGTTTAAAATGGCGTAAATTATATGCTTTGGAATAAGATTCAAACTTTCTAGTCTTAGTTCAACCTCTTGTAAACTGGTAGCCTTGAGAAAATTGACTACATCTCTACTTTTTGTTATATATCAATAAATAAGAATAATAGTGATCATATACTCTAATAGTTGTTAAGAATAAATTTGCTCATATTTTAATGTATCTAGCATGTTAAGAATCAGTAGATGTTAACTTTGATTTGCATTTACTCAGTGTTTAATAAGGTTTGGCTATGTCCCCACCTAAATCTCATCTTGAAGGGGGGGAATTTAATCGAGGGGCTGGTTATTCCCATACTGCTTTGTGATAACGAGCGATTTCTCATGTGATCTCATGGTATTATAAGGGGCTTTCCCTCTCTTGCTAGGCACTTCTCCATGCCACTGCCATGTGAAGAAGGACATGTTTGCTTTTCCTTCTACTATGCTTGTAAGTTTCCTGAGGCCTTCCCAGAGATGCTCCACTGTGAGTCAATTAAACGTCTTTCCTTTATAATTTACCCAAGCTCAGGTATGTCGGTAGAGCAGCATGGAAACAACCTAATGTAGCATTATTTGTAGGTATTTTGTGAAGTAGTTTAAGAAACTGAACAGCATTTCTGTCGTTTTTTTCTAAGACAGAGTCTCTCTCTGTTACTCAGGCTGGAGTGCAGTGGCACAATCTCTGCTCACTGCAAGCTCTGCCTCCCGGGTTCAAGCAATTCTCCTGCCTCAACATCTCGAGTAGCTGGGACTACAGGCACATGTTGTATTTTTAGTAGGTACCACATTTCACCATGTTGGCCAGGCTGGTCTTGAACTCCTGACCTCGTGATCCACCCACTGTGGCCTCCCAAAGTGCTGAGATTACAAGCGTGAGCCACAGTGCCCAGCCAGAATTTATAACATTTTTATTAACTCAAATACATATTAATTTGAGGGGGCATACTCTATTTATAATTTTGGAATTTCTAGAATTATTATAACTAGAAACACTTTACATTTTCACACATACATAAAAACCTTGATAGATCAGAGCATCTTTGATTATCCCAAGGCAAAAATAAGTAAGTCTCTTAGCAGAGAGATATTTTTAATTTAAAATATGGTTGAATAAAACCAATGATGAGAATATTTTATCGGGAGAACCATGCAAATAGATTTCTGTGCCATATATGTCTGCAGAAATTGAGTAAATAATTGCACCTGACATCCTTTCTTTCTTTTTGTTTGGTTTTGTTTGCTTTATATGTAGAATCCACAGGTTGTGATGGGCCTATTGACAAAGTATTCATTGATATACATTTGGTAAATTTACATTAAATGATTGTGTCTGAATAAGTTTGTTTTCTTCTTTATAAGCATAAAAAATGCAAACTTGTTTGCTTTTCCTTTTATTAAATAAGCACTTTTGAAAGCCAGTTACACAAATAGTTATACAATTGCAAGATTTTTAATAAACTCTTTTTTCCACCTGCAATAGATATTTGCAAGCCTTTTGTTATTTGATTTCTGAAAATAATTTAATTCTGAAAATCTTTTTGGAATTCATTCTTCTCTTAACTTCCATATGATCACCTATTTCATTTATTTCACCTAATTTACTATTCCTTCTCTTTTTGCTTCTTAATTTTGCTCTTTTTTTATGCCATAATCTGGTTCTCTTGTGTTCCTTCTCATAACTTGCTTCCTGAGAAATCCAATCTGTTTGTGAATAAAACTAGCATCCAAATGTATATGCTGTGGCCCCACATCTTTATCTTAACAAGACTGTTTCTCAAAGTTCAATCCCATATTCAAGCATAGTTCCCCCAGCCAAATCACAAAATTCTCCCTAATACTTCTACTTTCAATGTGACTTCTTCAACATGGCAAATATTAATAGCACATCTCTTCATCCAGTTGCTCAAGTGAAAGGACAAGAACACAGACATTTTTGACTTCTTCACTCCATTAATTTTCATGTCTAAATACTAGTGAATCTAATTTTATACATAGCTCACAGCATTCTCTCTTCTATATTATCACAACCCCATTCCAGGCCTCCATACCTCTTACCAGAATGCAACTGCTTCCCAAATGGTCTTTCTGATTTCATTCTTACCCTTTTTCTATCTTCTCATTTCATAAGTATAGATCTGTCACTTGTCTGTCTATCAGCCTTTCCTGGCACTAAATTCCTTTCAGAATAAGGTCAAAATATCTCAAACTTATATTCAAAATTAAATAAACAGGCTCCTGAATTCTCTCCAATGCCAAAGAATCAATAATATCCATTTGTCTTCGTCTGAATAAACGCAATTCCTTAATGTTCCCCTGCCTTTGTTCATGTTACTGAATTACCTAGAACATCTTCTTTCTCCTCTTCTTTGAAAACACCCACATTTTCCTAAGAAGTAGCTAAAACAACATTCTTTCCTTGGATTATGTGTTCATATCCACCAGATGCTAGCAGTCACTCCTATGTTGTTCTTCTCTGTCTCTTTATAACACAATGCTGTCATGATACACACATTATATTCTTTATGGTTATTGACTTTCTTCTGCTTCCTCACACTAGCCTATAGAGATTGAGAAGTGAAAATCTTGACTATTCATTGGTAAACATTTTTTAATCTTAAAAAGTGTTTTATTTAAAGTGAGGCCTAGTCATGTTTGTCAATCTAGAATTTATCACAGTATGGTTGGCAAAACATATATTTCCTTTACTAAGATAATTCAACCACGGTTCCAAATTTTTGCATGCTATTTACAAGATCAAAAAGTATGTTGTCGTATTTAGATTCAAATTGTTATATTCAATATCTTAGTTTGATAAATCTACCATTGTTTTCATCTCTTTTCTCTGAAAAGTTTTGGAATAGTTCCTTTGCTTTTTTTCACCTTTTGTTGCTATCCATTTTTTTACACTAATGATGGCCCTATAGATTGGTTTTATTTCTAGCTGAAATAACAAGACCAAGTTATCCAAAGTCTAGTACTTTTCTTTGAAATGCTGAGTTTAGTCATTTTTACATACTCAATATAATGTTACAGATAACTTTGGATATAAACTAACTTTTTCTTTGATAAGTTGTGGGTAAGGACTTACAGAAAATGTGTGGTCAGTGTTCACTCTTAGCTACTAAGTTTGGAATTATCTATTATCTTTGGTCATTTTACCAAAAAATAAAAATCAATCTGATTCACATCCCCCAATAAGGTAGGAGAAGAACCTGTCATTTCAAAGCACTTTCATTTCTTCAAATAATAGACTGATTTAATGGCAAAACTCAGCTAACTTTTTATAAAGTTTATTTCCAAACTTTCTTTTACAAGATTATTTTCAATACATGCAGTCTTTTACTCAACATGAAAGCAATATAAAACACATGAAGAACTGTTAAAAAATATTTTTAAATTAACCTCACTATTTTCCATTATGTTATGTAATATTTCTGTTTTTGTATAACAGGGAAATCTGGGCTGTTTTCAGTTACTATCATACAGTAATAGCAATTTATTTGTGTGGTTTTACAATCTACCCAAAAGTTAAAAACTAAAAAGGAAATCTTAAATTGTTTGAGTAATTGATGCAACATTAAAATAAATGTATATCTTCCCATGGTAGTGATTTTTATGAATACTATTCATTAACATGTTTCTTTTAAAATGTGACCTCAGTATCTATAATTATTTTTTATGTATAACAAACATTTCACTCTAAGCATATGGAAACAACTTGTAAAAATTGACTACGTTTTTTGTTTTCTGTGAACATGGGTAGACTGCATATTCCATTTTCCTTAACAGAAGTCTGGTAACCGTGTTCTGCCACAGATGACAGGGGTGGATTTCTGGCACACTAATCTGTTCTTTTTCCTCTATGCTCTATAAAGACCCAAGGGTGGACTTTAATACCAAAGGGAAAGTTCTATTATTTTCTAACTATCGGATCTCATCATATTCAAACTCTTAGAGTGGCTCCTACAAAACAGCCATCTTAGAGAGTTTCCCAGAAGTAAGACTGTATTTTGTTAATTCACTGACAATGCAAGAATTTTTGCTGTATTATTTAACATATTTTGACTAATACAGAAGCAGGATACTAATGTGACCCACAAAGAAACAAAAACATATACTAAACCATATAGTGAAACTCATCTAAAGTGACTTGGATGTCAATGTGTCCACTGAAGTGCTAGGGACAGAGGATAGCAATCAGATATTGGAATATGTGTTGATTCGTACTATATGTGTGTTACACAATATAATTACATATGACTTGAAATAAGCACAGGCCAGTTGGAAAACTTCAATGAAAGTGACTAGAAAATGACGGGAGATATAGGACTTTGAGAGATTGAAAAAATAATAATAATAATTGTAGACTCCAAAAAATAAAACATAAGACTAAAAATGATTTTGAGTTACAAAATGCTATTAAGATTCAACTTTGGATCAAAAATTAGATTAAGGATGTTATTTTTCTGCTCAAGACTATCTTAGATAACCTCCAGATAACATTTTGATACATCACAAAACCTCAAGATATATCCTTTAAGCACAAAAGCAAATGTAGTGAGATGAGTGCTGATAGGCAAAACAATCAATTGGTCTTGAAAACTCATCTAAGGGAGGAAAGTAAAACCTTTAGGTATGATGACTAGAACAGAAAACTGATTAGAAACAGTTAATTTCGGTATATACTAAGATTTTGAGTTAATTGTCCTGCCCCAAAATCTTTAAAAAGCCTTTGTTTATCTGAAAAGCAATCTTGGGGGCCCTGAATTTGTTCCAGCAGGAAGTGCTGTGCCAGCACAATGCAATGCCTTTGGAAAGTTATTTCATAGAGTTTGCTTAGGGAGCCAAATAGAATGGTACCAAAGGGCGAAGCCACAGGTCATGGAAAACAATCAACACAGGTGTTCCTAGCACAGAGCAACATCAGTTTCTCCTTTTAAAATTATATTTTTTGTTGACAAATAATAATTGTAGTTATTCACAGGGTATAATGTGATGTTTTAATACAATTATATATTTTGTGTGGTCAAATCAGGGTAATTAGCATATTTATCATCTTAAATGTTTCATCATTTCTTTGTGGTGAGACTAGATTTGGCATTCTATTGCACAGTTGGTAACTATAGTTAATAATAATGTATTATATATTTTGATACTATCTCAGTTTTTAATCAAATATAAGGTTTTCACAGTCCACGTCCAGCAGGATTTCAGAATTGCTATGGTTCAGTATCTACCTATATGTTTCCCATTCTTCCCTTTTTCAAACTGGAGATTTAAATCATTATATGTTGTCTGCATGAGTGAGGGTATGGATAAAGACAATTTGCCTTTTTAGTCTACATAATGCCGAATGATAAGGAGCAGTATGTGACTAATCCCTACAAGATACTAGACTTTGAAATGGTTAAATGGTTGCAAAGATTGATGAAGACTTTTTTGTTCCAATGCCAACCAATGTCACTGGACAGCGTGCAAGTTTCCATCACTTTTTCACTTTGTTTCTATGTGATACAAGCAAAACACTCAGAAATTATATGTCCCAGCCTCCCTTGCCTGGGAGAACTGGGTTAGATTTCAAAAATGAGACATTTTCATGAGAAAGGGAGATGTGTAGCAGAGAGCAGATGTGAGTTGTTGAGCAGCTTTTGAGTTAGCACACACCAATCACTGGTTTTATAGGAAATTGTAATCATGAAAGTCTCCCCAAAATGCAGAAAAATTCTAATTTTGCCACAGTTAACAGCAATTTTCCTGATATTTGCTTTTGTAGATTTTTCTGTTTCTAAAGCATATAATTCCTTTTATCAAATCCCTTCCTTTTATAAATTCTGTAGAGGTTTTTATTTCTTATCACTGATTAGTATATATCCCGAACAAAGGGTGTCTATTATATGTGTGCAAGAAGAGAGAAGTAGATATTTCATGTAAGGAAAGGTGAAATGTGGAATTTGGCTAACTGCTCACCGAAAGATTCTCCTTTTGTTTTTAGGCACAAAACTGAACTACATTTCCCAATTCTCCTTGTAAGTAATACAGTTACATGACCACCTTTCTCTAATGTGGTGTGCTGGCCATATAGAAGATTCACTGGAGGACTACAAGATACTGGGGAATGGCAGAGCCAATGTGTGAAACAAAACTGAGCCTTTAAGTCACTACTTGAAGGAGAGTTGCCCAACCAGAAAGTCTGTGTTAAACTCTTTATAAACTTTTAATGTTGTATTCCAGTTATTTTCTTCTTGATGTTACAAAATTTAGTCCACCATGAGTAATACACAGCTATTGAATATGAATTTTGTGCCAGAGTTGATATATAAAATATGCCTTATTTCCATTGTTTCTATGACTGATATACCCATTAATTGTGCACACACTCACAGATAAATGTTCCATGATTTCTTAACATAGCATTGCCATAGAGTTGGAAGTTAAGGAGGAGGAATAAGGAACGAGCAATGGCTTGAAAACACTGGGTCTTTCCTGAACCAGTTTTGACTGAATAATGAACAGATTCAGCGACACATTGCTACAAACGTCAGATTACTATACCTCAGAACAATTTTACTTCCTGCATACTGAGATTCAGGCTCTTTCCTCTTAATTTTTGCCTTTTAAAATCATGCTACCTTCCTGAATTTGTCATATCCATGGAGCAATGACACAATGGAAAGAGCAAGACATTTGAACACTAGTGCATATGTCATCAAATCCTTGATAGTAAGGATTTTTGTTATGTAAAATAAAGCTGATAGTGTACACTTTCAGTGCATTTTAAAGGTTTGAGTTAAAATGAATTAATCTGTCCCTAAAATAAATGGATCACATTAGAAACTCAGGGAATAACAGTTTGTTCTCTTTTCATTATTGATTTGCTTCCATTGCTTTTCCTTTGAATATCATGCAGGTTAGGACTTAGGTATCTATTGCCTCATGTACTAGATATAGAATCTTTGATATGTAATTTAAGTTCAAGTCCTTTGAATGTAAAATAATAAATCCTGCCTTGAAGATTAAAGATAAATAGATAGTATAAAACTAACAAACATACCTGTTCTTAATTTTATTATTACTTAAAATTTTTGAGAGGATAGGCAATATGTAATTACTTTAGTCATTATAATGCCCAGGACATTGTTGGACTACAGAGTAAAGAATTTAATGAATGATTGAGTTGATGTAAACTGACTGATTCAGAACCAACAGGCTTTGCTAAGATTTTTGCTTGTTTTTATATTCCTGTGTTTCCATATCTTGACATTGATCTTACTTGAAGTCATGCTTTCCAAACTTTTAAGAGTTTAGTTTATTCTTAACCCAGTATTTTACAAAATATGCTGCATATGATGACAGTTCTTCAATATGTTCTATGAAAAAAATAAAAAGTAATCTGTGGCAAATTATGTTTACTGTATATTCTGTAGGGTATTTTACTCTTAGAGACTGATGGTGTACCCGAAGATATGATGGGTTCCATGAACTTTAGCAATAAAGAGACATTTTTACCCTTTCTTGACTCAGTGTTTCTCTAATGCTCCGACAAATGAATGTTCTACCCTCACCAGCTACCCATGTCTCAATCATGAGGTATTTATTAGCAACTTTTCAAACCTAATATAACATTGAAATACAACCCAAAATCTCCATATTAAGCCTAGAAGAGTCTACCCTATGTGAAATTGCTTTTCCTCCATTCCCTTTCAGAGAATTACAGTTCTCTGAAAGACCTGCTCATCTCCTAGTCAGATGGCCTATGTCCAGTATGTGTGGGCACCTGTGTGTAACTGTCTGGCAGTAGAAAATAGCTATCCCTACAGCTTTGAGCTTTTTCTTCTCATACCTAGTACGGTGCTAGGGAAGACAAAGGCTATCAGAGCCCTCTATGCTAAGGACAGCTGGTAAAGTAACTGCATATCTACTTATCAACCAATGAAATTGCTCAACATTTTATTTCTGTCTCAAAGTCTCGGCCTGCTAGTGTTTGAGATGGGCATCTCACTGGATGGTTGTGTTATGTTCCTGTTTGTGTCTTACCATAGAACTGTTCTGTGTGATCTGCTATAGAACTAATCTGCATTCATCTACCCGGCTAGCCCACCTCCCTGGGTTCTTAGACAATCCTGGTTAGACTTCCCAGATCCTGAATTCCTGTTTACATTACACATCTTGCTCGATAAAAAGCAGTCCTTACCTATTCCTTCAATTTTGTCTTTATTTAGTGTTATTTTTCCCTTCCTTCATATATCTGCAATCCCCTTATTTTACAAGAATTTGCAGAGAAAGAGTTTTCACTTTTATGTTGTCAAATGTGTCAGTTTTACTTCATGAATTCTAACTTTGGTTTGATTACTAAAGTCTTCCCTTTTCTATTCCAATATTATTAAATTCTCTTCTGCAACTGCTTTTAGTGCATTTAAAGCCAAATATGTGCACCTATTTAAAAAATGTAGGAGCAAGTGAACTGAAGCTGTCATTTTGTATTGTGTGTTTTTATAAGCCTGACAGTAATCATACTCATAACATTGCCTTATGATTTTCTTGATTGTACCTAATCTTTCTCACATAATGTCTCGAAAACATTTAATTCTTTTCTCTTTTTCATTCATTTACTTTAATTTTTTTTGTCCTCACCCAGGCTTCTGGTCCTGAAATGTCATGTGAATCCTACCTAGAAATCTTTGTTCAAGTCATTTAGTCTCATCTAACTTTCTGAAGAACTGTCATTCCATACCTCTCTGAGACTATTATCCCTAGTCATTTGTTTTCTACAATTAAAATGTACTGATAGTACATTATCTATCCCATTTTCATAGCATGAACTACTACTGTTTCAAAAATATAAAAATAGAAATAGACATACATATAATTAAGATTTTGATTTTTAACAATTTATCATATAACAGTTGGGGATAAAAATTATGAAAACCAATTAATTATGTAGTACAGATACTTCCAGTGTTGGAGAAGCTATCATAGCTTTTGCAGTTCTCCAATTTATAGAGTAGAATTTCACCCATAGGCATAACTCTATCTCTGTTTATCTATCTACTCTCTACTGTAAATACCAACATTATAGCTTATCAAGGGCCCCATTCAGCTGGAGGTTAGTTTATTTTTAGTTTGATGAAGAAAAATACATAGATGCTTTACCTCATCCTTTAAGTGAAAAATCTGTAATACAGCTACAACCCTAAGGCAGAATGTGAACTAAGTTTAATAAGTTCATGTAGAATATTAGCCCCCCAACTGATTCGATTTACTTAACTTACCTTTATTAATTCTGACTGTAGCTCAGAATTCCTGGCACACATTCTGCTATAGGCCTTGGTCTACCTGGTTTGTTGCTTCTGGCCCTAGCTAATTATTGGGTTCGTAGCCCCTTTAATGATCAGTTCTGTTTCCCACCTCCCTGCTCTGAGACACTGGGCTTTTATGACTATCAAGCAATCACTGGCTGGATGTTCTTGTAAATACATTGTAGAAGAACTCTCTTTTTCTCACTTAATGCTGTATGGTTCCTGCCATTTATTCATCTGTGAATTGAATCTAGACTGTGTATTGAATCTAGACTGAATGTCTTTGGCTTACAGTTGTGCCCAATTCTGAGTTTTACATACGCCTTTGATTATACTCTGGAAAGATACCTCATAAGAAATAGTTTCAATGGGTTGCTTATTTTCTCTCTACCTCTTTCCTCATCCTCAGGCATTTATGAATTCTTCCCATTTTCTCCACCATATCACTGAAGGCTTAGCATACATTGCATTGAGTTATGATCAACACATGAAAAAAATGAGCTCCTATTTGAAATTATTTTTACTTTGAGATCCAAATATTTACCTTTTTCACTGATTTATAGTGAGTACAATTATGAATTAAATATAGTTTTGCGCCCATTCATTTATTCAACATAAACTTATTGATCACCTACTTTATGCTGGTGCCAGTGATTCAACAATAAAACAAGGCAACAACTTTATTTTAATAGTCAACTGTGTGTTTTCTGGTATTGTGAAGAAACAATTCACATACACATGCCTAAATTTTAACAGATGCTAGTAATTGCTTTCAAGTTCTGGATAAAATATACAGGCCAGTTACACAATGATAAAGATTGTTTCCCATTTACTCAGGTCACTGAAAAACATAGATCACTTTGTGCTTGAAGCAACAGCTATCAGTGCTTTTGGGTATGAAGGAAACTGAAGCAAAGTACGTAAATTCCAAACTCTGTCTATATGCCCTTTACCAGCACTAAAGTCAAAGGGAACTGATTGAACTTTTGTCAACCACCTTCCCTCAGAGACTGGGCAGCCCTTGTGACATAGGACATTTCAAGTCCTTCTCTCTACTTTTGCCTAACGAAATCTTCCCTTACCAAATGAATTGCCCAAGCCACCTCTATTTCTATACGTACGAAACTGCTCCTTGTTGAGGTTATAGTTTAAAGCTCACATGTTCGATCCTTCTTAAAGCCTTTATTCTGTAGTTAACATTGAATTTGACCCATTTAATACTTTATAGTCCATACTTCCTATACCTCCCATACTTGCACTGTGGTTATAATTCTAATAACAATTAGATTGTAAATTTCACGATGGTGCAAATAAACAGGATGAGAAATAAATTGTAATACTGCTTATATGTTTAGTAAATATATATTTGTTTCATATACCTGTTTGTTATTTGCAAAATATGTTTTCATATATTTGTAAAAGAGCTACATGTAAACATTTTATCAATTGTCACTTTTAGTTTATGGAACATGACCTAGAGGCTTATTCTACTTTCCTAATTTTTCACAAATGCTTAAAAATTAAAAAATTAGTGCAACAAATTGCATTAAGGCATTTAAATAATAAAAGGCATTATATAATATGCATCGAATGAGATAGAGTTAGTATGAGCACCCCAGAGATGTTTTCAAATACCCACTAAAGATGATTATTTATTTTTTTGAGACAGAGTCTCGCTCTGTCACCCAGGCTGGAGTGCAGTGGTGCTATCTCAGCTCACTGCAACCTCTGCCTCCTGGGTTCAAGAGATTCTCCTGCCTCAGCCTCCCTAGTAGCTGGGACTACAGGTGTCGTGCGCACCACCATGCCTGGCTAAGTTTTTGTATTTTTAGTAGAGATGACGTTTCACCATATTGGCCAGGCTGGTCTGGAACTACTGACCTCATGATCCACCTGCCTAGGACTCCCAAAGAGCTGGGATTAGAGGCGTGAGCCTCTGCACCCAGCTCATTAAAGATGTCTAAGCACCTCAGTTCATCAAAGCTTCTTGCTTTACTTACATGCAAATATAAAACTTTGGTATTTTTTAATGTCATTCAAACTTCTCTTTTCCTTTGTTCACTGATTAAACAAATACAGAGAACAACAGCATTCCAGAAACGATGCCAAAAATCCAAAGAAGGTTCACAAACAGGACACCTTTCCTTGAATAAACTTACAGATTAAGCTTCATTAAGACTATAGATTAATGAAAAACACAGCCAAGCCACATAGCCACATGTGTGATATGTTCTCACGGAAGGAAGGCAGCTTAATGCAGACAAATAGTAGGAAGGACAAGAACAGTCTGATGCAGACAAATAGTAGGAAGGATAGGAATTTCGTCTTATGGTAGGAAGGCAAGGAGGGGAGAAAGATGAGAGGTCAAGTAATGGATACAAAATTACAGCTAGATAGGAAGAATGAGTTCTGGCATTCTTCAGAGTTGTAGGGTAAATAAGTTAAAGATAATAGAGAGTATATTTTTCAAAAGCTAGATGAGAGAATTTTGATGCTTATATTTCTTTTCTTTTTTTTATTTTAGAAAAAGAGAGAAAAGGAGAAAGAAAGAGAGAAACAGCAAAAGAAAGAAAAAAAAGAATGAAAGAGGAAGAGAAAGAGGGAGAGAGAATGGGATTCTTGCTTTATTGCCCAGGCTAGAATGCAGTCTAAAAATGGGTATTAAAAACCTCTTTTATGCCAATAATTGTGCTTAACAATGGAGACAGGAAAGAATAGGGGATGAAAATAACAAATAAGCAGCCAACCAATATTTTATTTAAACCTGTGAAATGCTGCGCAATTGCTGAGGAGTGATTTACTTCCAATTATGTGGTCACTTTTAAAATAGGTATAATGTGATACTGAGAAAAATGTATGTTTTGTGGATTTGGGGAGGAGAGTTCTGTAAATATTTGTTAAGTCTAGTTGTTCCAGGTCTTAGTTCAAGTCCTGGATATCCTTGTTGATTTTCTATCTCGTTGATCTGTGTAATATTGACAGTGTATTGTTAAAGTCTCCCACTATTATTGTGTGGGAGTCTAAGTCTCTTTGTAAGTCATTAAGAACTTGCCCTATGTATCTGGGTGCTCCTGTAATGGGTGCATATATATTTAGGATCGTTAGCTCTTAATGTTATAAAGAAATTATAAAGGTCTGATGATAAGCTAATTACCCTCCTTTGATCTTTACACATTGCATACACATATCCCAATATCACTCTGTATCCCATAACTTTGTGAAATTATAGTAATTTAACCAAAAAATAAATAAAAAATCCTTTTTTAGAGGGTTAAGGAAGAGCTCTGAGCCAAAATGATGTCTAAAATGAGATGACAGACTGAGATCCCAAAGGTATGAGAGTCAGATTTGCCAGAAGGTGACGGTTCATTGAAAATGTATTCAAAGTAGAGGGAAAAACAATTATGAAGATCAAAAAATAAAATATTCTGGAATAGTGTACTCAAGTAATACAAAATTTTACCTTAAAAATCTACATTATAGATTGGAAAAGGTTAAATAATGAGTCAGGTAATCAGAGCACAAAATGCATACTATCACATTTGGACTTTGTAGCAAGTACAATGGAAAGTGACTTTGGATACTTTTTTCCCCCATTAATTCATGTGAAAGATTATAGTGGGATTAATTACAGTAATAACATTGAAAGTGAAGAACAATAAAAGGATTAATGGGTTATTGAGGAGCTTTATTAGATAGATTTTGATTCTTTATCAACTACAGGAATTCAGAGAAATTGTAAAGGAATGAGAATAACAATTGGGTTTATAGGCCCAAGCAAGTTGGTGGGCCTGATTCTGATACCATTCACTTTAAGCTGTGTCATGTGCCATATTTTTTGTGTGTAAATGTTATCATAATTTATTCATTCCAGTAATATTGACTACATTGATGGACAATCGGATTATTACCCTGTTTTGCCAAGAACATTCTTGCCCATGTCTGTTTTATGTATATAAATTAACACATAAATAAAATAGAATTCTTGCATCTATTTTATTTGAGGTTTAACTATGGGGGATAATGTTAATCCATTTTTTTAAATATTTGCAAATTTTTCTACTACAATCATTAATATGTAAGAGATCTGATTCCTGAAACTTCTCTAATACTCGATAATATCATACTTTTTTATTTTTCCCAAGTGATTGAGTATAACAAGGTATTGTGTTATGATCTTGATTTTAATTTCCTAGATTATTAATGCTAAATATTTATTTATTTATTTATTTGTTGTCCATTAATGTTAATTAGCAAATATAACTGGAATTGTAGGATAAGATAGATCAAGTCTTTGAGCTTATGAAATTTCTCTTCTCTTATGCTGTGAATGTTTGACCCTCCTCCCTACAATTCAAATGTTGAAACTTAATCACCAAAGTGATAGTTTTAGATGAGAGGCTGTTGGGAAGTGACTAGCTCATGAGAGTACAGCCCTCATAAATTGGGTTTGTGCCCTTGTAACATAGGCCTAAGGGAGCTAGTTTACTCCTTCTACCATATGAAGACCGAGCTAGAAGGCAACATCTGTGAACTAGAATGTGATCTCTCATCAGACACAGAATCTATTGGTGCCTTCATCTTTGATTTCCCAGTCACTAGAATGGTGAGAAATTAATTTCTATTGTTTATAGTTACCCATTCTTTGTTATTTTGTTGTATCAGCCTGAACACAATAAGAAAATTTCTGTGAGATACAGTAAGAGGCAAAGAACTAAAACACCAGTTGGATGTAAACGCTTGCAGAGATAAAGAGTGTTGGAGCAGTACATTGTTTTAAATATTAGGGTTTGGGCTTGAACCTCTGAGAACTTGATATTTGAATAGGGAATTGAATTATGTGAGCAGTCTATTTGGATATATAGAAGAAAAATGATTCAGATCTAGAGGAGAAAAAATATGAAGACTCTGAGATGGAGATGAGAATGGTGTGCTTTAGGAACATCAGAAAAAAACTAACATAGCTTGACTACTATGAGAAAGAAAGAAAATATGATGACAGATGAGTTCAAAGAGAAGGATAGTAGCATCCATACACATTTGTTCATTGCCTTTCATCTATCAGAGATTGTCTGCATATGGGAAAAACAGGCCTCATCTCTTTTCTCAAAGAGTTTGTTATAGAATAGGTAAATGTGTAAAAAAAGAAAGTCTTCATTTTCTTAACAGGCTTTGTCAGTATTTTCTCTGCACCTTACTTTGTAACATCTTTTACGCTATTTTTCTAAATTACTATCTTTCTGGGTAGTATTTTATCTCCATAATGATACTGTTGATGGAGAAAAACATATATTATTATTCTCACAGACGGATGAACAGAAATAGATTGATTACTAAATCTGATTAGGCCATATAATTAGTAGTGTGATGGAAATAGAAATTAAATCCAAGCCTCTGAGTTTATGGACAAGTTGAGAGATTTTCTTTGCTGAAATGTCATTGTCAAGCACAAACTTACTGGGGTGATCACATTGTAGACTATGAATTTTTCTGGAATGAATGTGGTCTCACTGAACATCTCAGTGTGCAGGCAGAAAAGAAAACTAGGTTGGTCTACAAGTCTTTTTATTTTTCCTGTGGCCACTATACTCATACCCCCCTTATTCTAGATGAGACTTCATTATAAATTTAGAATTATAAACTGTTAAGTCCAATATTTGTAGAAAAAGTATCACATAGATTTTAACACAACTTAGGGGTTTCCACTTGATTGATTTGTGTTTTGTGGAGGTTTGATTTGGGTTTTTAGATTTGTTTTTTTAGGGAGATGGAAGGCATTAAACAGAGAAGGTATATAAAAAAGTTAAATTGCATAGTTCAATAAATTATTGAAGTCACTGGGTAGATTTACTCTACATGTGTTTGTTTAAACATAGGCACACACTTAAATACACGAATTTAAAAAATGCAGATGTTTTGATATGCTAGTAATAACCTAATATAATTATTTAATAATCTAAAATGTGTATACTAATATGTTTATCATTTGTAAATTGGCTACATATGTGGGTATACATAAGGGTGACTGCTTGGAACACTGAGCTTTTCTTAGTAGTGTTTAGAGTCACAGTATGCGTTCTCTGGGCAGATGGGAAACAACAGTTTATAGGCTAGGGAAGTCTGTTTATAAACTACAAAATGAAAAGGAACGGATGATGTAGTACAGAAGATGTTTCACTAAATCAGCTAAATTTTCAGTTCAGATAACTCATCTATCCTTCAAAATAGTCTTTGAAAATTGATAAGGCTAGGAAAGATGACTGACTTTTTTGTTACAGACTATGAGAACCTTAAGTCAAGAGGTGTCATTAAGAGTTGTCTAACACTAAATCATTCCAGATTTATGAAATTCTTGTTTACTTTCAGAGACGGGTAGAGAAAATTTGCTCTAAATCTTTCAATAGACACATCTTAAAGAACTCTTAAGATTCTACAGTAATGGATGGCTGTGTATTCACACACAGAGGTGGAGACAAGCTGGATCCTTGGAAAGAGGGCTGGTTTGGGCAAAAATGATTCACT
>PVKP010010370.1:0-64996 GCA_004027715.1 Plecturocebus donacophilus
GAGAGGCATTCTGATTTCGGGTGTTCTCAGCCTTTTTGCACTGGTTTCTTCCCATTTTTGTGGATTTATCCACCTGTCGTCTTTGTAATTGCCGACTTTCAGATTGGGTCTCTGAGTGGACGTCCGGCTTGTTGGTGATGAAGTTTTTTCTGTTTCTTAGTTTTCCTTCGGGGGGCGCTCCTTCCCCACAGAGCTGGGCTTCCTGGGTTCAGCTGTGCTTGCTCTCTCCTCAGCGCTTCCAATTGCTGTTCTCCTTGTGGGGATGGGATCAGCGGAGGCTTTGGGCACCCAGTCCCGTACACTCCGCACTGAGAAGTGCCGCGCCGGCCAAAAGAGTCGCGCTGGCGACCCGGGTGGCTCCTTCGCCGGGAATCTCCCAGTCTGTGGGCATCAAAAATTCTCTGCAATTGCAGCATCCACTCACTCTCTGCGCTTTCACTGGGAGCTACAATCCTGAGCTGCTGCTACGTGGTCATCTTGGATCTCTCTCCGCCCGGTGATGAAATTTTTTTCTGTTTCTTAGTTTTCCTTTGGCGGACGCCCCTTCCCCATGGAACCGGACCTTCCCGGGTTCGCTGTGCTTGCTATGAAACTCTCAGTCCTCAGCGCTTCCAATTGCCGTTTTCCTTGTGGGGATGGGACCAGCCGAGCCCATCCGTCCTGTATGCTGTGCACTGGGAAGCGCCGCGCTGGGGCGCCGGCAAAACAGCTGCGCCGGCCAAAAGAGTCACGCTGGCGACCCGTGTGTCTCCTCTGCCGTGAATCTCATGGTCTGTGGGCAACAAAAATTCGTCGGAAAGTGCGGCGTCCACTCATTCTCTGCGCTTTCACTGGGAGCTACATTCCTGAGCTGTTGTTAATCGGCCATCTTGGATCTCTCCTCCACTATATCTTAAAAACATATTCTTTAATGTAGAATACTCTTACTAGGTTAGTGCAAAAGTAATTATGGTTTTTGCCATTGCACCAACCTAAATAGTAACACTAAAAGAAAACTGAAGCAGAAAATAGCTCCTGCCTCAAACACAAAAGAGTAGAAAAATGCTTTCTTGAGTAGCTCTGGACTGGCCATTTCTTTAACAGACTGACAATCCTCTGTAGTGGGTCCTAATTATGTCTCCTGGTTTTAAAGTTCCTCACGATTTTATTTGTGACACATATGAACAATTGTCAACTAAAGTCCATGTTCTTTGATATGCACACTTGTATGAACATTTTGAGGGGAATTATAGATGACAGAGTTATATGTTCTTTTTTATTAATTTATTAATTCATTCAGCAAATATTTATGGGATATGTATTAAATATCAGACACCAAGTTTGCTATCGGGGATAAAATGATAAAACAAGACAGGGTCTATACTGTCATGGTACTTTTGTTTGATTGGAAGATATAAGTATTAATAAAATAATCATGTAAAAAGTATAAAATTACTACTGTTGGAAATTGCTATGATAGGGAAGGCCCTCAAGCAAGAAAAGAGCTTCAAGTCCATCTTTATACCTTATCTTTTAGCAGTAATGCCATAAGCCCACACTAGCCAGCTTTATGGGAAAAAAATAGGATAAATAATTCACCTTTTGTCTACAGAGATTTTAAGAGATGCCTCTTTATTTAATTAATTGATTATTTTTTGAGACAGAGTCCGGCTCCGTTGCCACAGCTGGAGTGCAGTGGTGTGCTCTTGGCTCACTGCAACCTCCACCTCCTGGGTTCAAGTGATTCTCATGCCTCAGCTTCCTGAGTAGCTGAGACTGCAGGTGTGCACCCCTAAGCCTGGCTAATTTTTTTGTATATTTAGTAGAGACAGGGTTTTGTCACATTACACACGCTGGTCTCGAACTCCTGACCTCAAGTGATCTGCCCACCTAAGCCTCCCAAAGTGCTGGGATTACAGCCATGAGCCACAGTGCCTGGCCAAGACATGCCTCTTTACCTGCAGTTTTGTGCAGCACTCTTCTGTATTCCTAAGAAATAATGGGCATGTGGCTTGAACTTGGGTTATCTAGAGAAAGATTTTTTTAGACAGCAGTGACTCTTGTCTTTGCCTCTTTATAACAAGTCTCTTAATATTCTACACTTGCTGGGGAAAATTCACTCTCTAACTCTGTTATGCTCCACTTCAGATTTCTCTGCATCTGGGAAAATAGAAGAATCATTCATATATTATTCTCCATGTCTGCCTCATGAAACATTACAAGGACTTCAGAGATCATGAAGGCAAACCAAATCCATATAAGATCTAGATATTAGCACTGAATTTCTAACCTAGTTGCCAGGAGAACTTCCCAATGGCTATCTCTTGAGTTGAGCAACACCCAGGTACCTTCTTTGTAGGGAATCCCTTTTCACCTATGATTCTTATCCAGTCAACTACATATATTTACATTGGCATACCTACTTTTTATTATGCTCTTAATAGATGTCAGATATTGTTCAAAATGATTCATAGGCATTAGTTTATTTAACCCTCATAAGACAGGTGCTACTATTATTTCCACTGTGCCCATTAAAAGATGGAGGATGAGATAAATTTAGCTAGTTAGCAAGATCAGTTCATTACCAAGCACACTAACCCTGGATTTGAACTAAGGCTTTTTTTTTTTTTTTTTTTTGGCACTCATTGGTTGGTAATTCTATGCACTTTGCTGCTCAGTATTACTTATTTTGTCCTTTTAATGTTTTTCTTGACCTAAAATTTGATTCCTGTTCGTATTTTATCCAAGCTTTTATAGCCGAAGTCACTACAAATAGCCAGCTGACCATTCACCAAGTATTCTTAGTCCTCTAAGACTTTCAATTTTTATTTGGCAATGATCTAGGTGAAGAGGATTTGGATTACATAAAACTTGGTGCTGGTGCATAGGGAGCTCTAAGATGTACTCCGAATTTTAAAAAGACTTAAGCAAAAGAGGCTCCATTGAATAGAGTTCCCTACAACTATAAGAACAATATTAAAAATCCTAAAGCCTCAGAGGTCTGAGCCCTGGAACAAATATAATGGCGATAGTCATCATTTTGTGTTTCAGCAAGAAAGTAAATATAAAAAAGGGGGGAGTTTCAATGGAATAATGTATTTAAATGGTAGAAAGGAAACTGAACTAAAACCTTTTGCTTTTGTCTCTTTTGTCAAAGTGAATGAACTTCAGAAGGGAAATTCTAAGAGAGGAAAGTAACCCAAGTAAAAAAAAAAAAGTCTGAGTGAATTTCTGTTTCCACCTCACCCACATAATTTATACAGGAGAGACAGGATTTGAAGTAGGACATTTAAAACGTGAAAAGAATGAAAATTGGTTGTCATGCTCCCCATGGCGCTTAAGAATTGCTTCTTTGTGTTGATTGATAATGTCTTAACTCTCCTGTCCTTTTGATCCTATTGAGGCAGATGTATAAATCCCCTGGACATCTTAATCGGCACCTATGAATGCAACCCTCAGGTGAGTATGATCATCTCTCAACTTCACTGGAGAACTTCAGGTAGCCCACTTTTTATGGCAGAGTTAGAGAAGGTTGGATTTGGAAGTCGTTTTTCCTTCTCCAGTAAAATGTATTACCACAGTGCCTTCCTTACAGGTCTGTGATAGTCAAATGTTTTGTAAAAAGTGTTTTGACCATATTTATCTTTAACACTAAAGACATCAAGAGATTAGGTCTCTAATCAAAATATTCTAGAGACCCAAACATGTTGCTTAAATAAATGCATATTTTATGCAAAATGAAGGTTTTTCGTGCCAATTTATGGATTACATACATCAAAAAGTACCCTGCTGTGGATAAGAAACCATGGCATTGTATTTAGACTAAACTAGAGTCTAAATTTCAGCTTTACCATTTAATATGTGACCTTATGCAGCAGAGAAATAAAAATAGGAATCACATCAATGTCATAGGAATATTCTAAGAATTAAATGTAATAAGCCTACAAAATAGTGGTTGGCAATAAATGTGTTGGCTCCATATATGTAATTTACCATTGTTATTATTTATAAAAGTTGTATCTCCTTGGCTTGAGTACTAGTGTCACAGGGTCGCAGGATGGGGCTCAGCTCCCTCCCTGATTGGATGTGCTGGAGGTTCCGGGCTCCCTTTGCCCCGAGAATGAGGGAGGGCCCTGGAGGCGAGGTGAGCTTACCGTTCAAGTCAATATCAGACTCCAAGAGTTTAGCAGGCAGCGATTTATTAGGCAGAGAGAGAGAAGTAGAGCGAGCTCCCAGGCCGCCGTGCGAGGGGAATCGGAGGGGATGTCGGCGGCTGGAGAGGGAGAGAGAGCTCGCACGTGGCCCTGGAGCCCGGGGCCCCGCAGCCGGAGTCCGCACGGGTGAGGGCGGTGGGGCTTAATCTTGGAGTTATTCCTGCCCCGGTCATGCTCTTGTCCAGTGAGGGGAGTTCTTTTCAGCCTCCTCCTGAGTGATTGACCTTCGACTTTGATACGGATTGGCTGTCCGCCCGCCATAGAGCACCTTCCTCCCAGAGTTTTCAGCCGCTTTTTTAAACAGGAGCACACCTGGGATTTTACCTAGCCTGCCCACGGGAACGTCCGACGAAGAACTCGGCTCCCAGGGCGGTGGACGGAGGCGTGGCGCTGGGAAGCTCTGGGCTTTGAAACCGCGCCCCTTGTGGATTCGGCTTTCCTTAGCACAGCCCCTCACTAGGATTCTTTGTAGCAAAAGTTTCCTCTATGTTGAAATATTCTCGATAAGTTTCCTGGGTGATGGACCTGAGACTCAGGATGCATAGGGGCGACGCCTGGGCTTCAGGAGAAGAGTTATTTAGCCAAATACATTCAGCAATTTGTGAGGTCAGAAAGGGAAAAGGGAGAAAACAAAGACGGGGAAGAGGCAAGTAAAAAAATAAAATGTTGTCGACCGCACAATGTGTTCTAACCCCGCTGAATCTCCAGATCAGCAGCCAACGCTACATGACTCAGCGATGCTTTGTTTTTAGTAGATACGCGTGCATGACTGCATGTATGTGTGTGTCTGCTGTGTTCTGTCTCCTGGACCCATGGTTGGTCTAGGCAGAGGAGGGCACGTTGCCATCTGTGTATTACCTCCACTGTATTGGTTTGTGTTTTCACTGACAGGAATGGGAGAGTTCTGGCACTGGGTGAAAGGATTGGTGATGAAAGGCTTGGCTACCAATTCTAGCGTGTCATTGTTAAATAACCTTAGCATTCCAACTTAATTATTTCCAGAACCTTCATACGTGAAATAACAGTAATTATAGTTAGCATATGCTCACAAAAACCCACTGGGGTTGCCCATTAAAATATCTACTGTTATATAACATTGGAACAATGTAATAGACGTACCACAGCTAACCAAGTCATGAGAGGATTCTTTAAACTCACTGGCATTTTATAAAGGCTCTCTTAATGTGGTTGCAGTAATTATGCATGGTTTTAAAACTCTTTCTCTCATGAATAAAGTCACCATGGTTTTTACTGACTCTCTATACAAACCCACAAAATACAGCAGAGATAAATTTCACTTTATTTTTCACTTTGTGTATGTTTTCCCCTTCTCTTCGCATCTACTCTCCTACCTGCCAATCTTCTCTGCTTTCACTCTGCCTCTTTCCTTCTAGTAAAATACCTTGGCCTCTTTTCATATGAAATAAATTCATCAGCAACAATGTTACTTTGCTCCTCTGGCATCCATTGATTAAAAATCTGGCAGGTTGAAGACCTGCAGAGGACGGATACAAAGATAACTCAGATTTGACTCAGTATTTGAAGTAGACCTCTTGTTTGTGTCTGGCAGCCTCTTCTCCTTGAGGAAATCACCTTTCAGAATACAGAGGAAGCATGTAACCATGGCAGGAGCCAAGAGTGTGCCTATGAGCCAAACAAGGTCAGACAGAGTCTTTTTTCAGTATTTTCAAGGACAGAAAAATAAAGAGGCATTTTCTACTCTGGTTGTTAGAATAGGAGGATGGAATCCTGGAACCTCCAACAGCCATCTTGCCTGCCAAGTAGATTTCATGCAGAATGGATTCAAGTAGGACATTTCATTGCTAAACTGTGTGCTCCTCAGCTTCCCTGGAATATTTGGCAATATATTTCCTTTGAACTTAAGCCAGTTTGAATTGGCTTTCTGTCACTGGCAATTCAAAGTGTCTTACAGAATACAGACTTCTAAGAGTTCATAGTGAAATATGAAAATACAGCTAGAATCGTAAAATTGTCCTGAGGTTACCAAGCTGAACTGTACAGGTATTTCCACTTGTAATTAAAAGGAACAATTTTTTTTTGCAATAAACCATTGCAACAAATATAGAAATGATATATTACCTGTTGCCCTAGCTTTGTCTTACCTTGATTCCAAGGTCCTAACGTTTTCAAAGAAACTCTCTAGTTTTATTGGTTGTGCTCAAGCTATGTATGCGGGGTAGCGGAAGTGAAGCTGTAGCTTTTTCTTGAGCAATCTCATCTACCCCAGGATTTCTACTGGGCTCCCTCACTCACTGTAAATAAACATACCACCTAATGAAAACATCATAAAATTAACTAAAACAATGTGATAGCTATACTAACGAAAAGTCAGGCCCTTTACTTTTCCTTCCAACTGTATTGCCACCCTAAAGCTCTGCCTGTTTATATTTTTGGAGTTACCACCAGCTGCATTAAACAGAAACTAGTTTTATTCTAAAATCCCAGCACTCATTAACACCTGTCTTTGATACCTTATTTGCAATGTGTATAGATTATAGCAAATTGTGAAAAGGCTACATTTTCTACCTACCATATTTGGTTTCCTTCCTTTTACAAGGCCTTTTTACAACTATAAAAATAAATGACACTCTTTCAAATTCAATTTAACAATATTAATAATAATAAGGGTCAGATTATAAAGTTTGATAAGTACTATTAGAAATGCTTTATTGATAAAAATGACAAATTGTAACATTTTTTCTTTCCAAGAGCTGAGCTTTCTGCCTGTACAATTGGTACATCATCTCACACAGCATTTTAATGGAGAGAAAGAAATGCTACAGATAGTTAACAAACTATGAAGCCTGTAAAATTAAAACCAGTATGCACTTGCATAAGAACAGGTAAACTAACCAATAAAATATAATGGAAAAAAGCACAAATTAACCCAACTATATTTAGAAAACTAGAATATCAAAGAAGTGGATATTAAAGCTCTAGGGCAAAATGGGCTATTTAAGAAATACTGTTGGGAAAACTGTAGAGCCATTTTTGAAAAAAATAAAATTAGACCAATTTTCTGTAACATTAACAAGAAGAAAGTCCAAATGTAAGAGAAATGTAAATGTAAAGTGGAAAAATACAAAAATGTAAATGTACAAAACAAAATTTAAAATTTTTATAGGAAAAAATAGGGAGGCTAGACATTAGAACTATGATTTTTAAAAGTGCAGAGACAATAAAAGAAAGGTCATATATATTTGACTATATGATTCACCAGAAATTTTTGTGCAGAGAAAAGTGTTCAGAAAGGTCAAAAGATAAATGATGTTAGGAGAAAATGTGTAATATAGGTTAGAAACCACTATAAAAAAGAAAAAACAGGCCAAGATTCCATAGAAAAATGAGCAAAAAGAGATGATCTAAAAATAGTTCTTGAACATATGAAAAGATATCCAATGTTCATAATAAGAAAAAATACAGATTAAAACTTCATGAAAACACTACTTCTTAATCAGCAGATTGGCAGTTTCAAAAACTTGCAAACAGCTCCTATTGTGGAGGTTGTGCGACTATAAGAATTCTCATCCATGCTGTTGGGAATAAACAATTTTATAAAGTCTGTAGAGGGGAATCTGGCAATACAGTGTCTTCTTGCCATCAGCAACGGGGTTGATTCCAGAATCCCTGGATACTAATGCCTGAGGATGCTCAAGTTGCACATATAAAGCGAGGTAGTATTTGTGTATAACCTAGGCACATCCTCCCAAATATTTTGTCATCTTTAAATTACTTGTAGTGCCTACTATAATGTAAATGCTATGTAAATAGTTGTTATACTGTATTGTTTTAATTTGCATTTTTTGTATTGTTATTTTTGTTTTCTTTTTTTTTCCCCCATCCACTGATTGGTGGGGTCCCTGGCTGCGGAACCTGCTGATACAGAGAGCCAACTATACCTAAGAAAACTAATATGTACTTAATCTTTGATTCAGAACTATTTTCCTGAGAATTCATCCTAAAGATACATATCCAAAAATATGAAAATGCACTTAGATACATTTCATATTTCTGTGATAGAAAAATATTAGCTGTTACTCAGATTTCCAAACATGGATTTTTTTCAAACGTAGACATAAACGCTAAGGTACTTGTTACATACAGTGGTGTATTATGCAGCTGTAAAAATGAAAGAAAGCTTTTCCTGTGAACTTTGTAGGGTCATTACCAAAATATATTAAAGAGTAATTATTAAAGTGAAAAAAGCAAGGAGCCGATATATCGATCTATATCAATATAGATACATAATGCTATATTTTATTTAAGAAAGATGAGTAAATAAAAAACTATGACCTTATAATCTTTACAAAGATGAACCAGGAAGGATAAGTAAGAAAACAATGTAGTTGGCTACTTACAGGGAGTGAGGAAACATGGTGGAAGAATGACACATTTCTGGATATAGCTTTTCTATACTTTGACTTTTGGAAGCATATTAATCGGGATCTACATATTCAAAACATAACTTTATATTGTAAGGCTGGAAAAATACTCAGAAAATAAACTAGAAACAATTGAACTCATTCTTTTCAAATAAATAAAATAATCACAATGAAGGAAGAAAACATATGAAAGAACATATTCAAGGACATTTTTATACAGAATTTGACTAAATACTCATTCTCGCAGCCAGGGAAAAAGAGCAAAAAAAAACCTGGAATCTTTTGGATGGATTCATTATAATGGTGTAGGTACAGCAATTCTAAAACTATTATAGCTATGTTAATGGATTAAACAATGAATAAATGTCAAAATTATTAGAAGTTCTATTTTATCTTTTTTAATATTTAATTTTAAATTTTTGTGGGTACATAATAAGTGTATATATTTATGGTATTTTCATATAGACATGCAATGCAAAATAATCATATCAAGGTAAATGGGATATTCATCACCTCAAGCATTTATTCTTTGTGTTGCAGGCATTCCAATTATACTTTTGTAGTTATTTTTAAATGTATAATTAAATTATTTTGGACTATAGTCAACCTGTTGTGCTAGCCAATACTAGTTCTTATTCATTATTTCTAATTTTTTTTTGTATTCACTAATCAATCCCACTTTTCTCCACCCCCTATTACCCTTCCCAGCCTATGATAACAACCCTTCTCTCTTTCTCCAGGAGTTCAATTGTTTTAAGTTTTGTCTCCCGCAAATAAGTGAAAACATGAAATTTGTCTTATGTGCCTGACTTATTTCACTTAAAATAATGACCTCCAATTACATCCATGTTGTTGCAAATGGCAGGATCTCGTTCTTTTTATGACTGAATAGTACTACACTGTGTATTTGTATCACATTTTCTTTATCCATTCATCTGTAGATGGACACTTAGGTTGCCCCCAAAGTGTGACTATGTTGAATAGTGCTGCAGTCATCATGCAAGTGTAGATATCTCTTTGATATACTAATTTCTTTCTTTTGGGTATATACCTCACAGTAGGATTGCTGAATTATGTAGGAGCTCCATTTTTAGATTTTTGAAGAAGCTCCAAAGTGTTGCCCATAGTGGTTATACAACTTGAATTCCCACCAACAATGTATAACTAAAAGAGTAAAGAGTATAATTGGAATGTCTGCAACACAAAGGATAAATGCTTGAGGTGATGAATATCACATTTACCCTGATGTGATAATCTTGCATTGCATGCCTATATCAAAATATCTCATGGAACCCATCAATATATACACCTACTATGTACCCACAAAAATTAAATGTGAAAAAAATAAAAATTCCTTTTTCTCCACATCCTCATCAGCATTTGTTATTGTCTGTTTTAGATAAAGTCCACTTTAACTGGGGTGAGGTAATATCTCATTGTAGTTTTGATTTGCTTGTTTCAAATCATCAGTGACATTGAGCACGTTTTTATATATCGGTTTGCCATTTGTACGTTTTCTTTTGATAAATATCTATTCAGATCTTTTGCCCATTTAAAAAATCAGATTAGATTTTTTCCTGTAGAGTTGATTCAGCTCCTTAGATATTCTGCTTATTAATTCTTTGTCAGATGGATAGATTCCAAATATTTTCTCCCATTGTGTGGGTTGTCTCTTTACTTTGTTGATTGTTTCCTTAGCTCTGCAGAAGATTTTTAACTTGATGTGATGCCATTTATGCAGTTTCACTTTGGTTGCTTATGCTTATGGGTTATTGCTCAATAAAGCATTCCCATTCCAATATCTTAGAGAGTTTCCCCAATGTTTCCTTTCAGTAGTTTCATGGTATATGGTCTTAGGTTTTTCTTTAATCTATTTTGATTTGATTTTTGTACATGGCAAGATAGCTTTCCAGTTTCATTCTTCTGCATATCAATATTCAGTTTCCCAGCACCATTTATTAAGGAAACTGTCCTTTCCCCAATCTATGTTTTTGGCATCTTTGTCAAAAATAAGTTTGCTATAGGTATATGGATTTATTTCTGTGTTCTCTACTGTGATCCACTGGTCTATGTACTTGTTTTTATGACAGTGCCATGCCATTTTGGTTACTATAGCTCTGTAGTATAATTTGAGGTCAGGTAGTGTTATTCCTTCAGAATAAGAAAATATAAGAAGGCATACAAATAGAAAACAGGTATAAAAAAAGATTTTCTTTTTGCTAAGGATAGCTCTGGATAGTTGGAGCCTTTTATTACTACACATACATTTTAGGATTTTTTTTTTCCTACTTCTGTGAAAAATGTCATTGGTAGTTTAATAGAAATTGCATTGTATCTGTAGACTGCCGTAAGTAGTATGGACATTTTAATAATATTGAGTCTTCTAATCCATGAATATGGAATAGCTTTCCATTTTACTATGGCCTTTTCAATTCATTTATTAGTGTTTTATAGTTTTTATTGTAGAGATCTTTCTCATCTTTCTTTCTTGATTAATTTCTAGGTATTTAAGTTTATTTGTAGCTATTAAAAATGGAATTACAGTCTTAATTTTTTTTTTCAGATTGCTCACTGTTGGCTTGTAGAAATATACTGACTTTTGGTGTTAATTTTGTATCCTGGAACTTTACTAAATGTATTAATTCTAATTTTGATGGAGTCTTTAGGTTTTCCAAATATAAGATTATATCATCTGCAAATGAGGATAATTTGACTTCTTCCTTTCCAATTTAGATGTATTCATTAGGTTGCTACAAAAGTAATTGCTGCTTTTGCCATTATTAGCCATGGCAAGATTATTATATTGGGATATCTTTCCTTAGCTTAAATATTTGCTGTATATATCTGGGTGCTCCAGTGTCGGGAATATATTATTTACAATTATTATATCCTACTGTTTAATTGATTTCTTTATATTATATAATGACCTCCTTTTCTCTTATAGTTCTAGTCTTAAAATATACTTTGTCAAATTTAAGGGTAGCAACTCCTGCTCTTTTTTGGTTTCCATTGGCATGAAATATCTTTTTTCCATCCCTTTATTTTCATTCTATGTGTGTCTTTATAGGTTGTGAGTTTCTTGAAGGCAAAAAATCATGAGGTCTTGTTATTTCACCATTCAGCCGTTCCATATTTTTTATTGGCATTTAGTTCATTTATGTTCAATGTTATCATTGATAAATAAGGATTTACTCTTACCATTTTATTATTTTTTATCTGGATATTTTGTGGTCTTCTTTCCTTCTTTCACTCCTTCTTGTCTTATTTTAGTGAAGATGATTTCTTTAATGGTATGATTTAATTTCTTGCTTTTAAATTTTTATGTATGTGTTGTATAATTTTTAATTTTTAGGTTGCCGTGAGGCTTGTAAATACCATCTTATAACCTATTCTTTTAAGCTGTTAACAACTTAACACTTAACATAGACAAACAAGCAAAAAGAAACTGAACAAAAACACTATGCCATAACTTTGTCCCCCACTTTTAAAATTTTGTTGTTTCAATATGTATCTTATTGTACTACCTAGGTCTTAGAAACATTGCTGTAGTTATTTTTGATTGCTTCATTTTTTAGTCTTTCTACTTAAGATTAGAGTACCACATACCACAGTTTACATACCACAGTTACATACTATAGTTGCAGTCTTATAATATTCTTTGTTTTTCTGTGTACATGCTGTGGTGGTTAATACTGAGTGTCAACCTGATTAGATTGAAGTATACAAAGTATTGATCCTGGTGTCTGTGAGGAAGTGTGTCTGTCAGGGTGTTGTCAAGAGAGATTAACATTTGAGTCAGTGGGCTGGGGAAGGTAGATCCACCCTTTATCTGGTGGGCACAATCTAAGCAGTTGCCAATGACTAAAAAGCAGGCAGAAAAACATGAAAGAGAGGTGGGCCTAGGATCCCAGCCTACATTTTTCTATTGTGCTGAATGCTTCCTTCCCTCAAACATCAGACTCTAAGTCCTTCAGTTCTGGGGCTTAGACTGGGTCTCCTTGCTCCCTAGTTTGCAGATAGACTATTGTGGGACCTTGTGACTGTGTAAAATTAATACTGAATAAACTCCCCTTTATGTATATATATCCTGTTAGTTCTCTCCCTGTAAGAAAACACTGACTAATACAATACTATTGCCAGTGAATTTTGCACTTTCAGATGATGTCTTATTGCCCATTAATATCCTTTTGTTTTGGATCGAAGTACTTCCTTTAGCAGTTCTTGTAGGGCAGGTCTGATGTTTATTAAATCCCTCAGCTTTTGTTTGTCTGGAGTTTTTTCTTTTTATTTTTTTTGACAAAATTCAACATCTATTTATTATAAAAACTCTCAGAGATATATAAATTGATGGGGCACTTTCTCTATAAGCAAAATAACACCTACAAACAGCTGTATCTATAATTACACATGATGGTGAAAGTCTGAAAGCTTTCCTTTTTTTTATTAGTACTTTTTTTAAATTGTACTTTAGGTGCTGGGGGTACATGTGCAGATTACGCAGGGTTGTTGCATAGATACTTACATGGCAAAGTGGTTGCTGCACCATCACCTATATCTGTCATTTCTCCCCATGTTATCCCTTCCCAACCTCCCAACCCCCTGCTGTGCCTCCCCTGGCACCCCCCAACCGACCCCAGTGTGTGATGCTCCCCTCCCTGTGTCCATGTGTTCTCATTGTTCAACACCCGCCTATGAGGGAAGTTTGCCGGATATACTACTGTATGGTAAACATCTTTTCATTCAGCATTTTAAATATGTCATGCCACTCACTCTTGGCCTATAAGCTTTCCATGGAAAAGTCTGCTGCCAGTATTAGAGCTCTGTTGTACATTATTTGTTTCTTCTCTCTTGCTCCTTTTAGAATTCCTTCTTTATCTTTTGCTTATGGAAGCTTCATTATTAAATGCCTTGAGGTAATCTTCTTTGGGTTAAATCTGCTGAATGTTCTATAATCTACTTGCACTTGGGTAATGATATCTTTCTGTAGATTTGGGAAGTTCTCTGATATTATCCTTTTGAATGAACTTAGTACCCCTATCTCTTCTCTACCTCCTCTTTAAAGACAATAATCCTTAGATTTGCCCTTTTGATGCTATTTTCTTGATTTTGTAGGCATGCTTTATTCTTTTTTTCTTTTGTCTCCTATGAATGTGTATTTTCAAATAGCCTGTCTTCAAGCTCACTAATTCTTTCCTCTGCTTCCTTAATCCTGCTACTAAGAGACGATGATGAATTCTCCAGTGTGTCAATCACATTCTTTAACTCCAGAATTTCTGCTTGATTCTTTTTAATTATTTCAATCTCCTTGTTGAATTTAACTGATAGAATCCTGAATTCCTTCTCTGCGTTATCTTGAATTTCTTTGAGTGTCCTCAACACAAATATTTTGAATTTTATTTCTAAATGAGCACACATCTCTGTCTTTCCAGGACTGGTCCATGGTACCTTCTTGAGTTCATTTTGTGACATTACGCTTTTCTGGATGGTCTTGATACTTACGGCTGTTCATTGGAGTTTGGGCATTGAAGAGTTAAGTATTGATTTTAGTTTTTTCACTCTGTGTTTGTTTGCGTCCATCATTTTTGGGAAGGCTTTCCACGTATTCAAAAGGACTTGGGTGTTGCGATCTAATCCATATCTACATTAAAGTGCACTCTGAGCCCAGTAATGCTATAGTTGTTGCAGACTTGTTGGGGTATCACCTTGGTGGTCTTGGATAAGAACTAGAAGAATTCTCTGGGTTACTAGGCAAAGACTTTTGTTCTCTTCTTACTTTCTCCCAAACTCTCTCTGTGCTGAGATGTTTGGGGTTGGAGGTGGCGTGACACAAGCACCCTTGTGGCCACCAACACTGTGACTGTGCTGGGTCAGTCCTGAAGCCAGCACAGCACTGGGTATCACCCAAGGCTCGCTGTAACCACTACCTGGTTACTACCTATGTTTTCTCAATGTCTCAGAGCTCTACAATTAGCAGGTAACAAAGCTATCCAGGCTTTTGTTCTTCCCTTGAGATTGATGAGTTTCCTAGGCCCTGGATGGGTCCACAGATGTCATCCTGAAGTTAGGAACTAGAGTCAAAATCCTTACAAATCTGCCTGGAGTTCTATTCTACTATGGCTGATCTGGTCCTCAAACCACAAAACGCAGTCCTTTAAACTGTTCCCTTCCCTTTCCACAGGCAGAGGAGCCATAGCCTTGTGGTCACCACCAGAAGCCCACAGAGAGTTTTGCCAGGCTATTTCCAATATTCACTTGATACCTAAGATCTCTTCAGTCAGCCTGTGGTGGATGCTAGCAAGCCTGGGACTCACCTGTCAAAGCAATGGGCTCCCTTTTGGACCAGGGCAGGTCCAGAAATGCCATCCAATTGCCAGGGCCTTGAAGAGAAGAACCCTCTTGGTGCTCTACTCCACTGTTACCAAAGATGGTACCTAAGGTGCAAGGCAAAGTTCCCTTTACATTTTTCTCTGCTTTTCTCAAGCAGAAGGAGTTTCTAACTGCAGCCATCACCTAAGCTCAGCACATCTAAGAGTCTCCTCCAAGGCCGTAGTGTACTCCCTGAGTACACTAGTAAGTACCTTGCTGCTTGTTGTTCAGAGCCCAAAGGATCCTTAATTAGCAGGTGATGGATCCTGCCAAGACTTGATTCTTCCCTTCAAGGCAGCGGGTTGCTTCTGAACCAGGGTATGTCTATACATGCTATCCAGGAATTAGGTCCTAGAACAGGGGCCTCACTACTCTACCCAGTGCCCTGTTTTACTGTGACTGAGCTGATATCCAAGATGCAAGACAAAAATCTTCTTCACTCTTCCCTATCCTCTCTTCAAGTGAAAGAAATGGGTCTCCTGTAGAGCTGAGAGCTGTGCTGCTTGTGGTTGAGGGAGAAAAGGCACAAACACTTCTTTAGCTGCTGTGGCTGGGTGTCTACTAAGCGATGTGCATCCCAACTCTACTGGCTCTGAGCACAGCTCAGTACTAGGACATGCAGTCCCTGTGGCCTAGATTGCCTGTTAAGTTGATTTCATGCCTCATAGCACTTCAGCCTGCAATGGTGAGGCCTGTCAGAACTTGAGTTTCAACCACTGGAAAGGATGATTCCCTATGGCTAGGGCTAGTCTGAATGTTTTCTTCATGGGCAGGTATGGCTGAATTCAGTCTGATTTTGCCTTCCACCATGACAGGGTAGCACCGATTTTAATACAAGTCTATTTGCTGCACTCACCTTCTCCCAATTGCACAGATTTCTCTGTACCATGTGGCCACTGTTGGGGTGGGGTGAGGGGTGGGTGATAGTGGCAATTGAAGACTGTCTTTTTTTACCCTTCTCAGTGCCTCTTTCAGTGATATGAATTTAACACCAGGTGCTGTGAGTGATCACTTGATTTTTGTTTCTTAGGAAGGTGATTTTTTTGTGTAGCTGGTTGTTAAATTTGATGTACCTGTGAAAAGGGCACAATAAATGGGGCCTTCTATTGCCGTCTTGCTCTTCCTTTTCTCTTTTTAGCTTTTGGAGAAGTCACAGTACTCTTTGCCACATGGCTGTACTAATTTACACTTCTGTGACTATTGGACAAGAGTTACCCTTCCTCTGCATCCTCACCAGCGCTTGTCATTTTTTTTCTATGTTTTTGATAGTAACCATTCTAACTGGAGTGAGATAATATTTCACTGTGGTTTGATTTGCATTTCCCTAATGATAAGTGATATCACTTATTTATTCATATGCCTGTCAGTCATTGTTTGTCTCCTTTTGAGAAATCTCTCTTCAGATCCTTTGCCCTCTTCTTGGTGAGATTATCATTGTTATTATTATTTTTGCATTGGGTTGTTTGAGTTCCTTGTATATTCTGAATATCAGTGCTTTGTCAGATGAATGGATTGCAAATATTTTCTCCCATTCTACAGGTTCTGTCTTCACTCTGTTGATTGTTTCCCTCCCTGTGCAGAAGCTTTTTACTTTAATATAATTATATTTGTCTATATTTGGTTTTATTGCCAGTGCTTTTGAAGTCATAGCCATAAAGTCTTTGTTCAGACAAATATGCTAAATTATATCTACTAGGTTTTCTTCTAGTAACTTTATCGTTATGAGGCTTAGATTTAAGTCTTTAATCCGTTTTGAGTTGTTTTTATATAGGGTGAGAGATACAGGTCTAGCGTCTCTAGACACTAGATAGCCAATGCTCCCATCATCGTTTAACAAAGAAATGTGCTTTCCCCAGTGTATGTTCTTGGTGTCTTTGTAAAAACATAGTTGTCTATAAAATGTGTGAATTTATTTTTGGGTTCTCTATTCTGTTTCATTGGTCTATGTGTCTGTTTTAATATCACTATTATGCTGTTTTGGTTTATGGTTTGTAATATATTTTGAAATCAGGTAATGTGATGCCTCTAGCTTTGCTGTTTCTACTGAGAATGGCATGATTACAGGCACACAGGGAGATGTAAGAGCTGGAACGTATAGGTCGTTTCATATGTAAATTTATACAGATGATATAAAATTTATGACATAAGTTTTAACATCTTTCAACACTTACATCAGAAAAAAAAGAAAAGTTTCTGATTAATAATCAAGTTTTCCTCTTAAAACACTAGAACAAATCCAACCTTCAAAGTAATTAGATAGGTCAACTAAACCTAATTCAGCATAGTGTTACAAATGTTTAGCAATATACTCACATTTATTTTTCAAAACACAGTGAAAAATGAATCACATTTTTCAATTGTAGGATTTCTTAGAATGTATTTATTGAATGCAAAATAATAGAATAAGGAAAAAAGAGGAAAGAAAAAAGACAGAAACAGAAAACCTATAGCGAAATGGCAAATATAAAGCTAACCATATCAATAATTACATTAAGTGTTTAAGATTGAAGTTATACAAATATATGTTACTTTTCTGGTAATGAAGCCTTAGAAGGTATACAATGACTCTTGCCTTTTGGTAAATTAATTGAGAAAGTCACCCACACAAACATATTCTAAGGATGTCAATATTTGGGTAACTGCAGAGATCATAGGGTTTTGAGATTGACTACCTACACTTTTTTCTTCTTGGAGTTTAAATGCAAAAATTATCTTGATTTAGGCATCATGTTGTAAATTATATATTGACTCCAAAAAGCACATGCTTATTTAAGAAATACTGTGGCTTGGAAGAGAGGAAGATTGGCTTGGAACATGTCGGCAACAGAAGGAGTGAGAATCCTAGAAGACATCAATCTCCTTCCAGATAAAAAGAGAGGTTATTTGATAGAGTTTAGGGAAAAGAGCTAGTGATGAGAAACAGTATTTCTTTCAGTTTAGAATTTACAGGGAGTTTTTACATATATCATCCACATACTAACTCTGGATAGAGAAGAGATATGACTTACATTGTGCCCATTTTAGAGATGAGAATGTGGAAGTTCATGCAGTTGAACCATCTGAAACAAGATTGCTCATTTACTTATCTGAATTTCTTTCTTAAAAAACATCAAGACAATGAATTACCAAGAGACATAAGATTAAGTCTCTGCTGAATCTTATCTGATTCATTCATTCAGAGTGCATATACATAGCAATAGACATAGTCCAGTGCTAAATGTTACATGCAGATTAAATACCGAAAGAATGTTCAGAGAAAGAAATGTATCCACTTCTCTACTTTTGTCCTTGGCATAGATTTATATGATGAAATTGTTCAAGATTGGTGCTGATATTGTACTAATAACTTTCATCTAGAAATATAATTAAATAATGGGCTGTCATGTTAAAAAAAATCAATGTTGATTCTTCAAGGTTTTCTGTTCTTTACTATTTACTTATCAAAAATTACTGAGGGTATGAATATGTCTAAATTTCAGTATGTGTCATTGTTGTTTTTACCATAATAAGGCTCAGAAATAATGAGCTCTATTTCATTTGCTGAATGTTAATAAATAAATTTGCACATGATCAAATTCCATTTATTTTTCTCAAGTTGTTTTGAGTGGTCATTTAATTATTTTTAATATAAATATCAATTTAAGTCATTTTATTATAAATTAGGACGACTGTCTACTTACTGTAGAATAAATGCTTTAGAAAGTAGAAAAAATATGCTTAAATCTACACTGAACTTCATCCTTCTGGCAATGTACAATACACTAAATTATTTTTTTTTAAAGTAAATTACTTCCTTCACTGCATTTAGACAAATTATTTCAGTTAACTCTGGCAAGATCATTAAGCATAGTTAATAGTAATTGAATGAGATTATAAAATAGTCCTAGAAGAACAATAAAAAATATATGCTCCTATTCTTTAAGATGGATTTTTTTAAGACTAGTAGTTTTAATAATTGCCATGCTTTGAATTTTAGTTCAATAAAATATTTCATGAAAACACGTCATAAGCCAAGTAATTATCTAGGAGCAGAGCCTGATTTGGGATTGTCATTCAGTTATTCTTGGGGAAGCAGAAATGAAGTATAAGGGTAGAGCAGAAGAAAGTTAAGCCAGGAAGTACCTTCCATTGGGTCTAGCTTTGATCTGATCCCAGGGAAGGTCCAGAGTGCAACTTGTACCATATAGTGTGTCCTATCTTGAAAAAAAGGGACAGATCATTTGTATCCCTGTGCCAGTTAGTCATGTACTGAGGTCTTCCCTGTGTGTGTGTGTGTGTGTGGAAGTCTCCTTTAACATTAGGTTATTTGTTAGAAATGAAGTTGGGGCAGCTGTGAGCCAACACTAGCAGGCGGCTAGGAGCTTTGGCTGATAGTGAGAATATGAATGCAGAACAAACTGCATCCAGCACATTATATAAGAAGAATATTCTGCTCTCTAGATATTGACAATCCAAACAAACATTGGCACACGGTTATATATTGAATATATTACTCCAAAAATATTTGCCAATAAATTTAAGAACAACTCCAGATTTGGAGGCTTGATGGACATGTTGTTGAGATTCATTTTCTCTGAAGTGAAAGCTTTATTCAGAATATTTATGTAAAACTTTTATAAAGAACTCATGTCCTTATAAAAATAAAAATTTGAACATAGACATTCATAGACGAAAGACAATGAAGGACCACAGGGAGAAGACCACCATCTACAAGCCAAGAAGAGAGGCCTGAATAAATACATCCCTCATAACCTTCGGCAAGAATCAATTCCAATGAATGTTGATTTGTCTTCTAGCTTCCAGAACTGTGCAGCAATACACTTCTGTTGCTTGAAAGCACTCAGTTTGTGGTGCATTGTTATAGCAACCCCAGCATTTAATTATCTATCTAGCTATCTAATTCACTCAATCTACAGTGCTATTACACAGGGCCTAGAATATAGTTAATGCTCAAGAAATGATAGCTATCAGATTGTTACCATAATATCAATGTAACAGTAAAATATTAAGAGGAATTCTTGAACAAAATATGATGACCTACAGGTTATCATCACTCTTAAACCAGGGCATCTATTCAGTTGCTGATAGCTTTGTGATAGAATTTTAGGTTAATTTGGGCAAAAAATAAAAGTCGTTTATTCAGATCAGAAAGGTGTCAGAGTTTGACATTTGTTTCCTTTTGTTTTTACTTTATAAATTAATTTCTTCCAGTTTCTTTGTAGACTGCTAATTAAAATTTATGCTGATATTTCACAAAAAAGCTAATTGTAATGACAATATATAGATACACAGAAATTTATATTCCTGTTGCCTATATGTGAAGAGAAAGCCTTAACAACTGGCTAGGTAATGTGGCAATATCACTCCAGACTGCACGGCAACAGACATCTTATATATTAAATGTCCATGCCTTAAAATAATACTCTAAATTTAGAAGGTGTAGAGGTCTCTTTTGGTAACTCAGTTGTCCTTTTGCTGCCATCTACCCTACATATACTTTAATACCCTCTTCTCCCCACACAGATGACCTGCGATGACATTGAAAGACTAGTTTACCTAGCACCATCATGACTCAAAGTTCACCAATGCATAATTCTAAGCATAATTAGAACTGTACTTAGAATGATATTTAGATCTTGAGAATGTAAAGAATGCTTGATATTGACACCTATTATTTGGTTTATGTAAAATGTAAAAAAACATGTCTGACTCCTCAAACAACTTATGTTCAAAATGCTCTTTTGATATGAGTGTTATTTTCCTTTGGATGATAAAACCAAGGTTGTACAATCAAATGTATCAACATGAATGATTTGTGTTTTCTTGCTGCAGGGAAAGATAAGAAAGTAAAGGCTTTTGGGGCCTGATGAGGTTTGCTTATAAGTGTATTTTTCTATAATCTGCAAAAGTTCATTCAGTAGTCCTTCTTCCTCGTAGTCTAGAAAGGGAGAGATTAGTGATAGGGAAGAAAGAATTGGTACCGCAGAAAATAGAGTCACTCTGGTAATGATCAGCTCCTGAAAGTAGTGACCAGAACTGACTACATAACCTGGGAAGGCCAGTGCAAAATAAAACCATGGGTCCCCTACTCAAATACTGTTAAGAACTTAAAGGCAGCAACCACAGAGCATTAAACCCTGCCTAGGCCCAGCACAGTTCATGTACTCCTGATACTGATTCTGGAAGGAATTTTCAAATAATAGTAATGATAGTTAACATTTATAATGTCCTTTCAGTGTGTTGAATTCTTCCCTAAGTATTTTATAGAAATTAACTCATACAGCTGCAAAATAATCTATGAAGTAAGGTCTAAGTATATCCACAAATTTTTAAATGTTCATTTATTTTTATTGATATACAATAGTTGTACTTTTTGGGAGGTCTGTGTGATATTTTGATACCAATACACACTGTGTAATGATGAAATCAGCATAATTGAAATATCAATCACCTCAAACATCTTTTTTTGTATTGAGAATCTTATAATTCTTTTCTGGCTATTTTGAAACATATAATGCATTATTGTTAACTATAATTTCTTCACTGTACTGTGGAATACTAGAACTTATTCTTTCTATCTGACTGTATTTTTTTACTCCTTATAATTTGTCTTTATTCTTCTCTCCTCCCCACCTTTTCTATCCTCTGTTAATCTCAATTCTACTCTCGACCTTTAGGACATCCACATTTGTAGCTCCCACATATGAGAAAGAACATCCCATATTTGTCTTCCTGTTACTGGCTTTTTTCACTTAACATAATAACCTCTAGTTCCTTCCATGTATATGTATCTACATGTAAAGATAAGAAAACTGAAGGCCAGAAACATTTTAATAACTTGCTCAAACTATATAACTGATTGGTGCCAGAGCCAGTAAAATCCAGGCATTTTGTTTTCAGAGCCATATTTTTAAGTACCAGCTGTTCTGCTGTCTTCTAAGTAAAAATCTCCCTAAAGAAAATTATGTTAACATAAATTATCTCTTGCTGAAGATTCAGCACAAATAAATATTCCCCAATAGCTGCACTTGGATTGGTAACTCTCTATAAGGGCAATTTGCACTTAGCAAAGGCTTCTTGCCATGTCATAATTGGTTTGTAGGTCAATTAGAATCACGATTAATCACTTTTATGCCAGCGTTGATTTCATAAGATAATGAACCTAATTATAATTGTTTACATGAACCTGCTATAGGCTAAGTTAATCTGGTTTTCTTTGATATTATTTTTAATAATTCTACATATACTTGATCTTTTTATTTGAGTAAAAATTCACTTAATTTTTCAGGTGATAACAATTGGTTGATGACTTTTTTATGATCTAAAAATTCTGTGCACTAAAAAAGTAATCCTGATCACAGCAAGTTATCATAATGTAGTCTGCATGTGTTATTAATCAAAACTGGAACAGCTGGAACCCCCAAACAGCAAGGGATTCAGCACACCAAAAGACCAACCTTAATTATAAATGGGAATGTATTCATCAAGTAGAGGCAGTCATAGTCAAGTCTGCTTAGATGAAAAGCATTCTGACTCCTGGGAAACTGGTGATTGGCTTGTTATTCTTAAAATGGTGTAGCCAGTGGAGAAAACAGACCCTCTTGCTACTGTTGAAATAGAGAGAAAGGTGGCTGGGAGCAGTGGCGCATGCCTGTAATTCCAGCAGTTTGGGAGGCTGAGGCAGGCAGATCACGAGGTCAAGAGATCGAGACCATCCTGACCAACATGGTGAAACCCCGTCTCTACTAAAAATACAAAAATTAGCTGGGCATGGTGTCATGTTCCTATAATCCCAGCTACTTGGGAGGCTGAGGCAGGAGAATCACTTGAACCCGGGAGACGGAGGTGACAGTGAGCAGAGATCACGCCACTGCACTCTAGCCTCGCAACAGAGCAAGACTCCAGTCTCAAAAAAAAAAAAAAAAACGAAAGAAAGAAAGAAAAAAGGAATACAGAGAAAGGCAAACCTACCAGGTGAGAACCATGGTCACAGAGTGACCATCATTTTCATTCTGATTTGTAAAGGTAGTGAAGCCTAAGTATCTAACCTGACAAACTCAAGTGCCTGTTGATCTGTAGGCCAGTAGGACACTGATCTTCAGAAGGGGTGGCAATGACTGGGATGACTGCATAAGAGGCATAAGCAACACTGAATGAAGTTCTGTTCTAAATTTGTTAATATTGATTTGAAACATTTGTTTAAATTTTAATCAATTCAGAGAAGTTTCTCACTTTAAATATTAAACCTATGTGTCCTTCTTTCAAGGGTATCATTAGAGTACAAACTGTCATGAACATCTCACACGGAACCTGGACTACAGTACGTAGTAACTGATTTTTTGTGAATGAATGAGCAAGTAAATGAATGACTCATGGAATTAAGATTTTTTTTTTTTTTTTTTTTTTTGGTGTGAGTGGGAAGGGGAAATATCCAAGTTTATCAAGAAAATATAATAGTTTTTAATTATGAGAAATTGCATTACTCATTTCTGAGCTAAAGTTCTCAGATCATCTCCTGAATAACAACATATTCCTGTTGTTCAAATTTACAAATATAAAGCAACCCTTGCCTTTTTATGCCTGATATTAAAGCTTATTCCTATAACTTTATTGAGCAATATAGAACAGCAGCCTAATAGGCCTATCAAAGGATTAGATTGCAAATTTTAAATAAAAATTGTTTTTAAAATATATTATAATTGAGATCAGCCTAAGAGAGTAGTTACCTCTCTCTCTCTCTTTCTCTCTCTCTCTCTCTATATATATATATAGTAATATATATATATATATATATATAAAATAAGTAGTATTCCATGGTATATATATTATATATATGGTATATAATGTATATACCATGGAATACTACTTAGCCATAAAAAGAAAAGAAATAATGTCATTTATGTGAGATATATATATATCTCATATAAATGTCTTTTATTTTGAAAATGTGTATTTTAATCTGATTGTACTTCAAATTATGAGTAGTTGAGAGAATAAAAATAATGCAACTAATGAAAGCTAGCATTGCTATGAATAAGAAGGTAGTTAGATTTATTATATAAAAACAGTATATTATATAGAATAAAAGGACCTGAGCTGTCATCCTAGCTGTGTGAATTTGAGAAAATTACTTAATCTTTCTTGGCTCCTGTTTTTCTTTGATAAAATGGGAATACCAGTACCAACATCCAGTAGTGTGTTAGGCTGATGGTTTGGCCCCAGTAATTGTTAAATATTCATTAATTTTACAAGTCCACTTTTAAGTCGTTTGTTAGGTTGAATTTGGCCATGGTGAAGGTACTTATGCCACAGAAATGGTCAGGGCACTTTATTTATTTACTTTTTGAGAGCCAGTTTACTAGAAAATGGGACTCCTACCGTTGGCAACACATCAATGAACCTGAAGGACTGAGACACAGAAACTAATACTGCACTATTCCACTTGTATGATACATCTAAAATATCAAACTGGTAGAAGCAGAGAACAGGATTCTAGTTGCCAGGAGATGGAGGAAGAGGGAAATAGGGAACTGTTGAATGGGTATAAAGTTTCAGTTATGCAAAATGAATACTTTCTAGAAACCTGCTGTGCAACACCATATCTACACATAAGAATGCAACATGGTGCACTATAAAATATGCTAAGAAAAAAAATTTCATGTTAAATGTTCTTACTACCAACAAATAAAACAACAAAAACAACAACAAATAAAAACACACACAGAAGTACAAAAGATAATTTTAGGAAGTGATTGATATGCTTACTACCTTAATTGTGGTGATGGTATTATGCATATATGAATATGCACAAACTCATCAAAATGTGTAAATTAAATATGTGCATTTTTTATATATCAGTTATACCTCAATGAAACTTTAAAAAATTAGAAAATGTGATAATGTACATAAAAGTGTTTTATAATCCTCTAAGATCCATTCTTACAAATTATAGTAGTACTGTCAAAATGATTTATTACTGATTTGCCTCCAATATATTTTTTATTACTAAGCTATAATTCAATTTGTTTAATTTTATAAAAGATTATGATAAAATTATTATTATTATTTTGGAGATGGAGTCTTGCTCTGTCACCCAGGCTGGAGTGCAGTGGCATGATTTCAGCTCACTACAACCTCTGCCTCTCAGCCTCCCAAATAGCTGGAATTACAGGTGTGAGCCACCAAGCCCGCCTAATTTTTGTATTTTTAGTAGAGATGAGGTTTCATCATTTTGGCCAGGCTGATCTTGAACTCCTGATCTCAGGTGATCCACCTGCGTCAGTGTCCCAAAGTGCTAGGATTACTTGGTGAGCTACTGTGCCCAGCCGGATAAATTCTTAAGAAATACCATTTTAAAACATACACACACACACATGCACACACACATACACATACACACGCACAAATACACACCCAAGAAAATAAGCAAGATTGTCTTTGGAGGAGCATTCCTGGAAAGATGAAATTAAAAGAATAGTAATTTTTACTCTCATGAAGAATATGAAACAATTCAAACAAATATATCCACATGGTGATTTTAAAAAAGGATAAAGGAATTCAAGTGAGCAGTGAAAACTCTTTAGATAGTAACTCCTAAAAAAGAAAAGTAGTTGACCAGAAACTGATTATCGACAAAACAGTTCCATGTGCAAAATCTTTTAAATTGTGTAAAAACCTTAAATAAGAAAAATGTATTTCTTATATTTTTAGAATACCTGCAAATGATAATATGGTGTCTGAATGTTCTCTCCAAAATATATTCTCTCAAGTGTCGGTGTAATCCAGTGACCAGAAATCTCATTCTAGAGAGCAAATCCTAGAATGAGGAGCAAACACTCCTCAGAGAGCAAAGGATAATTTGTCATCACTCTGCTCCATTTCCTCAATGTTCCCTTTCCCATGGCTTCCATGCTACACTCAACCTTTTTATTCCCTCTCTCAATTCCTTCTCTCTCTGTTCCACCGCCTCTTCCCCACCTCCCCTTGTTCTCTTCTACTTCCCTATGTCATTCATTTATCATTCTAGAATATGAAAACACTGACTTTCTCTGTTTTCCAAGCATTCCTCCCTCCAGTCTTTTTATTTTTCCCCACTCCAGTCTTTCCTCAGTTATTTCCTCTGCCTGAAGTGCCATGCATCCTGTTACACAATAGGCTCTGAATGTCCAAATACAATTCATTCCTCGAGTTCCAACTCAAATGTTATCTGTGTTATGGTCATTTTAGTTTCCAATGGCTGCAGGAACACATGATCACAAACAGTAGTGTAACATAACAGAAATACACTGTCTCACAGTTTGGGGGCCTGAAGTCAGAAATCAAGGTATTGGCAGGGTCACACTCTCTGAAGGCTCTACAGGAGAATCTTTCCTTGCTTGGCTCCTTCAGCTTCTGGTGGCCCATGGCTTCTTGAACTGGTGGCTGCATTGCTCCCATCTCCGTCCCTATCTTCACATGGCGTTCTTCCCGGTTTCTCTGCATGTCGTATCTCCCTCTTCTTTCTCTTACAAGGGCACCAATCATTGGATTAGGGTCCACCCTGAATCCCAAATGACCCCTTCTCAAGATCCTTAACTTAATTACATTTGAAAAGACAATATTTCCAAGTAAGATCACATACACTCGCAGGTACTAGGGATTAGGATTTGGACACATCTTTTTTAGGAACAAAATTCAATCCATTATAGGAATCTCCTTTTATTCCTCAGCCCAAAGTTTTCTTTCTATAATTTGAATTTTCTATGGCCTTATCTTTTTGTTACTTACAGAGATTTCACATTTTGCCCTGTATTAAAATTATTTATAAATCTGCCTGTTCTTCCTAATAAAGTATAAATTCCTTAACTATTGTGTTTAGTTCACCTCTGTATTCAGTACAATCTAAAATAGTGACCTGCATGTAATGAGTGCCTGACAAATATTTATTGAATAAATGCTTTTGGCCAAATATATTGAATTATCATTTGTATTTATCTCCTTATGTTTATAGGAGCTACAATTTCAAATTGCTTTGTTCATAAGCTACACAATGTAAAAGCATGACCTTGACCTGGCAAATGTGAAATAAACATGTTGTAGATGAATTAGCTGTATTATTGAGTATATTTCCAATCATGCAGTATTTGCTCCAAGGAAAGACATCCTAACTTAAATAATTTCCCACTCTATACTTTTTCTTATGTCTAAGGAAATAGAAAACAAACTTACCCAGTAAATAAAATTTTATTTTTTAAAAAATAACCCACAGCAACAAATATGTACATTTCATGTAAATTTTTATAGATTACATGTCAAAGCCTGGTAGAAAGCCTCATTTCTGCAAAAGACAACTGTTATCAGAAGTGACAAGCCTGTCATACAAATTTTGTGGAGGTAAAATTTAGTACATTACAACTTTGAGCTGGAATTTAGTTTGACATGAACAAGAAGTCAGAGTAACCAAGTACTCAAGTAAGAAATGCATCGCCATGCACAATAACTTAACATGTCATGCAATTTCCATAACCTTTTAAAAGACTTTCACCCCCTAGGATTTACTGATAGGTAATCAAGTGTAATTTTCTCACTTCTCAGTATGTTCAAAATTTATTGGTTGATATTGCTCAGCTGAATTTAACAAATGCCACTTATCATTTTGCAGATGTGAAATCATTCACTTACTGCAGGATTTACATTTATTTCAGATCAGCTTGTTTGACTGGAATTTCAAATATGTAAAACTTCAGTTTCACCTAGCTGCAATTATGTAACAAGCACGATTTAATTTCCAAATAAAATCAGCCTATATTTATACTTTTACTACATCTAGTGGGAATTGATCTTTTAAAACAGCTTTTGGCAGATGTTTTTGTCATTGGATATAAAGATTATAAGACAGAGACATTCTGCACTCTTGCTTTATGATTATAAAGCTTCCTAACCATTGATTTATGTTTTGGGAGAAGAAAGACAAATGGTACCAGCTTCTACATGTCATAGCCAAATGCAGTTGTGACAGCAGCTATCAACTTGGGAAAGGACAAATTAATGGTGAAGGAAAACATGTAATTAGTCCCTTTGTATGTGAAAGCAAAATTTGCTACTTGGGAGATTGTCATTCAAATGTCAATGGTGACAAAAATACTTCTGGTGCATTTGCATAAACATCCGCTGGGGACATTGCACATTTAAAGGAATAAAGAAGGAGTTGCTGATAAGCTCCTCCACATGGAAGCTGGCATCCTACTTTCACCTCTCTCCCTGTGAAAGGGAAAAGCCAAGAGGGATTATTCATAATGAAAGTGTCTGGGACTAGTGAAGGGCTGTGAGCTGAGGCACATGCACCCTTATAGCTCATTCTGCTTCCTTTCTATACATCTCAACCTGGCAAGAAGTTTCTGACTCCAGAGGAGTCAGAAACTTCTCTTTTAAACTTTTTGTGTTTCCTACACTGCTGAGGATAGGAGAAAGGGGGCTTCATGGATCTCTATAGTAATCTTATCGTTCAACAATTATTATTGGGCACTTAAACGGGTTGTACGCTAAAGAAGCAATGATGAACATGCCTGTAGGACTGCAAGAAACTGAAGGAGTTTCCTTGTTATCAAGGAATTTATCTGAAAAAAACCAAACGACAAATTGAGTAACAATAATAAAGCTAGTTAAATTTTCTAAGCAATTAGAGTGAATTATTCTTGGTAAAACTCATGGCATAGGCAAAGAACATAGAGGAGAAGGAGTGTGTCCAAAAGGTTTCCCTGATAAAGTTCCTATTAAACTGTGAGGCAAAGTAGGAAAAGAAGAAAAAGATTAAAGTTAATGAACAAACAGTCAGATACAAGTGAGACCATATCATCCTTCAAATGTTCATTCCATTAAAAAGTAGCCAAATTAATTCAATTTTACTTATGACATATCGATAATAGAAGGTCAATCGTCTAGTAAGTGGAATCACTAAAATCAACACTTACTTCTTTTTTCACTTCAAATTTAAGTTTGCATAAAGGACAATTAGAGTTTTGCCTTGTCAGATAATGTACATATCAGCTTCAAAGCTCTTTGTTTCTACTGGCAGGTGAACATGACACTCCAACTCAGTTGCTTCACCTAGTCCTTCTTTCAAATGCCTAAGAATTAAAACACATGTATATCAGAAGGGTCTAGTCAAGAATACAAAAATTTCTCTAAGAATTTCAAACAGAGGATTGAATGCAGGGAATTGACTACAAAGGTGTATAAAAAACTAAAACAATTATAAAAAAAAGATGAATGCAGAATAAGAAAAAGAAAAGAAATGTAATAATGCAAAATCCAAATCTGGTAATTACATGGATTGCTGGTAATTACATGGATTGCTATTCAGGAGGCTGCACCTGCAAATGTCCTATTGGAGACACTATTATAGCCAGTTCTGTTTCTGTTGAGCAAGCACTACTTTGCTCAGGGTTGGAACTGCTGAAAAACTACCACCTCTGTTGAGGTAACTGAAGTCCACCTCACCCACTTTTGCTACAGGAACTACACAACCCTTATCAGCTTTCATCAAGTGCCACACTATTGGAATTATGAACAGAAAGCTCCACTTACTTTTTCTTTCTTTCTTTCTTTCTCTTTCTTTCTTTCTCTTTCTTTCTTTCTTTCTTTCTTTCTTTCTTTCTTTCTTTCTTTCTTTCTTTCTTTCTTTCTTTCTTCCTTCCTTCCTTCCTTCCTTCCTTCCTTCCTTCCTTCCTTCCTTCCTTCCTTCCTTCTTTCTTTCTTTCTTTCTTTCTTTCTTTCTTTCTTTCTTTCCTTCCTTTCTTTCTTTCTTTCTTTTTTTTCTTTTGGAGACGGAGTCTCTCTCTGTTACTCAGGCCAAAGTGCAGTGGTGTGATCCCATCTCACTGCAACCTCCACCTCCCTGGTTCAAGCAATTCCCCCGCCTCTGCCTCCCAAAGTGCTAAGATTACAGGCACGAGCCACCACGCCTGGCCATCTAGTGGCTTCTTTCAGTGGCATTGAGAAAATCTCCAGGAAAACAAAAGTGAAAATGAAGATTGCTGTTCTATCATAAAACCAAGCACAAGCAGAGGCGGAGTTACCAAAGGGTGTATTTTGGAAGATGGAGAACAAGAAATCACCACAAATGGTTAATTTTGTTTGTATTTTAGTAGAGAAGGGGTTTCACCATGTTGACTAGACTGGTCTTGAATTCCTGACCTCAGGCAATCCAACCTCCTGGGCCTCCCAAAGTGCTGGGATTACAGGCATGAGTCACCACGCCCGGCTCACTTTCCTTCTTAACCCTGTGATCTCCCACAAGTCTTTCTATTAGTAGAACACAGACCTAAGAGGAAGTTGGCTAGCAGCAGATCACGGGACATATGGATTGCAGATCATCTCCCCATCACTGCAGAGCAGAGTATAGAAGAATGGACATGGTTGCTGAGAGACAGCTAAATAATCTCTTCAGCTTAGGTTCAGGATTGGAGTGGAACTCAACATAAATACTGTCAACAAGCACCACGACAGATTTTTTCTCTATGAATTTTTTATGAGAACTTTGCTGGATAAGTTATACTAGTATCTTTAACATTGTAACATTTAAACAAGTGATAATTGTAGCTTCTATTAAATGTAGTATAGGCATATGCTATAAAGTATGATTCTGGCATCTCTTATTGATGTTTAAAGCAGAGAAGGGGAGACTCAAATGAAGCCACAGTGGCAACTGGTCACCGCTGAAGCTCTATATCCCCTCTAGGCACATTAGCATGGGAAAAATTAGTGAGTGAAGCAGACCATCCTAGCTGGAAAAACAATGGCAGACAGCTTATCAGCTATTGGTAAGGATGCTTTTGAAAGGCCTATGACTTCAAACATTATACAAACAAATAATTCTGTAAACTTCATTACTTGATATTTATCCCAAAAAACTAGTGTAGACAATTAGGACTTTCTACGTAATCGGATATTCTATAGTCTCTCACTACACATACTGTAATGACAGAAATTTGTATTTATCTACTAGACCACTACTGTAAGGCAAGAAAGTTCTATTTTGTTTCTCTCTGAGAACTTATTCTACCATCTTAAACATATGATATGCTCTATAAATGCTTGTCGATTACAGTCTTTTTTCCATATACTTAAATAATTTTCTAATTTCCAGATTTTTCCTAACAAATGGGAGTATAATTGGATATTGGCAGGCAAAGAGAAATATGATGTGGCAAACAATGCAGAGGTAACTTCAGAGAGAGGAGTAGAACAGTAAAGGCATTGAAGAGGGAAAGCGTGTCCTGTAACAGGACAGTGCCAGAGCATCAAGATGTGGAAGGCCATTGGTCAATCAGAAAACTCGAAGGCCGTAGAAATACCAGTATGATCTCCAAGTGCTGACAAGTACTCTTCTCCACTGACCTACATTCCTTCAATGGCAAAGCACATGTTTCCAAGTAGGAAACCTGTTTATACTTATTTTTCATTGACTCTTTATTGCACTGAAACAAAGCCTTAAAAGGATATTCTAACTAGGAAAAAATATACCTCTGCCGAAGCTTTCTGTAGTGGCTTTTTTTTTTTTTTTTTTTGAGACAGAGTTTCACTCTTGTCGCCCAGGCTGGAGTGCAATGGTGCAATCTTGGCTCACCGCAGCCTCTGCCTCCCAGGTTCAAGCAATTCTCCTGCCTCAGCCTCCCAAGTAGCTGAGATTACAGGTGTACACCACCACATTTGGCTAATTTTGTATTTTTAGTAGAGATAGGGTTTCTCCATGTTGGTCAGGCTGGTCTCAAACTCCCGACTTCAGGTGATCCTCCCGCCTCCACCACCCAAAGTGCTAGGATTACAGGCATGAGCCTCCACACCTGGCTATCTAGTGGCTTCTTACAGTGGCATTGAGAAGATCTCCAAGAAAACAAAAGTGAAAATGAAGATTGCTGTTCTATCATAAAACCAAGCATAAGCAGAGGCAGAGTTACCAAAGGATGTATTTTGGAAGATGGAGAAAAAGAAACTCCAAATGAAGGGCAAAATCATTTGTGTGTGATTCTACCATTAGAGTTTTGGGATTTGAGTGTTGCAGATTTCCAGTGTTGATTAGAGATACTGACATCGTGCTTGAGTGACTGCACACACAGTTCCAGTACACAGAACTCAAATTGCCTGGCTTTTCAGAGGGCTCATAATTCTGTCACTTTCTATTCAGGAATATTGTAGGAGAAATTGAAAGAACAATTGAAAACACAGCCAGATGTAGCAACTAAATCTCAAGTGGATTTGGAGATGAGGTTGAGAGAAGGCAATCAGCTAAAACCTCAATGAAGTAGCAGACTTAACTCTCATGGGCAACAGAAAGAGTAAGGAGTCAGTATATGCACCCAGGTACTACAATTATACTGGCTTCCAAGTCACAAAGTGCATGGTGTAGGATTTTGATCACCTCCTCTTTACCTTATTGGTAAGGAAAAGATTTCCACTCTAAAGTTATGGGAATATCTGGACAACTGACACTGGACAGATGAGATCAATAGCAGTTAATTAGTCATGTATACAAATAGTCCAAGAGAAGGGGACTCTTGGAATCACACAGGACCACATGAGGGTTGCATTTAGGAACAGGGTGAGCAAGCAGGGGCTGTGGAAGGCAGACTTTGTTGTAACGAGAGAGAGGACAACCTGTGGTTCCCTAAGGATGATGTGACTAGTTTGTTTGAATAAGTCCACAGGCTAGCAGAAAATTAAACACCACTACTCAGGGATCATTAGACACTGTGTCTAATCCCCTTGATTAGGGGGGTTGTTCTGCTAGCAAGGAGAGAAGGGAAACTTGCATTCAGGTCATTTGAGGCTCTCCTGATTTTACCAGATTTCAAGGCAGCACTTAATATTGAACTCTAATTTCAGGTCTTACACCACCAACACAAGTATTGAAAAGTAGTATTTATTTCTAGTTTATGTTTCTTTTTAAAATTAACTTCAAAGGTAATTAGTGGGAACAATATATGTAGACATCATGCACTGAAATTCGCAAGAGTGTAGAAATAGTTTAAGAATTTTAAAATGAACAGTAATGAACAATTGATTTTTGACAAGGATGCTAAGACAATTCAATGGGGAAAGAATAGTGGTTTCAACAATAGTATTTTCCAAGACAACTGGATATCCAAGTAAAAAGAATGAAGCTGAATTCCTACCCCTTACAACATATAAAAGTTAAGTCAAAAATGCATCAAAGACCTGAATGTAAGAGTTAAAGTCATTCTACAATTTTATGCCAGCTAACTGTTGGCTACAGTTTTAACTCTTTCTCTAAAAACTGTATTTATAAAACTCCTTTTAAAAATACGATCGTAGTTCAAGCTGGCATAATAAAAGTGTCATAAACTAGATAAATCAAACAGATATTTATTACAGTTCTGGAACCCAGAAGTTTGAGATCAGCATGCCAACATGTTTGGGTGAGGACCCTCTTCCTGGTGTGCAGGAAGACGCCACACTGTTTACCACTCTTCTCACAGAGGCTTAATGCTTTTGTTCCAGAGAGGAGGTTGAGAAGAGGGATCCATATAGGTCTCAATGGCTTTTCCGCAACAGCTGCTGGTCCCCTTCCTTGGCATGTACCAGGAGAGAGACTTTCTTGAGTTTCTTGCTTTGCTCCACCATTTCATAAGCATTCAGCAAGATTCATGGAGAAGTTTCTGTGAGTGATTAGTAATTCCCCTTGTGTTTGTGATTCTCAGTCATTCTACAATTTTATGCCAGCCAACTGTTGGCTTTTAGCAATTTGTTTATAGAGGTGAGCTGGCTGTTTCTTACCTGCTTGTATGTCACCTGTCGTCTAGCTCAGATTAGTATGTAATCACATCCCTCTCTCCTTAGAAGCATCTGTTTATTAGTTGGTTGCTCTGTAACTTTTTCTCTCTTACAGGTTCAAGAAAAATTGTAAATATATGATTGTCCAGTCTTTTCTCTTGTTTTAAAGTTGGGAGCAATGTTTTTAGCACTTACTACATTCTAAGCAGAGGTTGGAAACCCACTATGTTCTTGATTAACTTCATTCCTATGGCTAACGATATTCTGCTTTTTTTTCCTTATGTTATTTGTTTCTTCACCATATTTTTGTCTTCCTAGTTCAGTGGTTTACACATTCTGTTTCAATTTACCTTTCCTGGTATTTCTCCCTATTACAATATAATATATTTGCCACAGGCCAATGCTAGCTACCAATTTTCTTAAAGTCTTCCATGAATAAATTCATTACAGCAATTTTTATTGTAAAGAAACTACTTGTTTTAAATACAACAAGTGAGAAAGTATTCATGATGCTTATGTTTTTGCCCCAATTATAGTAAAAAAGTGCTTAAAATGGTGATTAAGAAGGCCAACTTTTTCGTGCTGAGTTTCAATACGATGGCTATTTAAGATTTTACCTCTAAAAATTGATATGGGATACGTTTTGAAATAGATGCCTTTTCTTTGTGATGGCAATCTATTGAATATCTTAATTCTAAAGTTTATATTATTTTCTTATACAAAAAGGAAACATTATTATTCTCAGCATTGCCCAGTGTCAACACTTTCTAAAAACAAAAATTTCAAGAAATAATATAGGATGTGTTGTGTTGCCTGACTTGGTTTAAATTTTCTGACTATTTTTAGTAACTTGATCTTGCAAGCTTTTTTTTAATGACTATATATATATATATATATATATAAAATTATAAACATACATAGTACATACACATACGTTAGAACAATCCTATCTCTTGTTTTCATCTAATTCCAATTTTTAAAATATACATAAGATATTAGTATGCTTTGATACTCAAAGGATGTTTATAATCTAGTACATCCCAAATGTAAATTCTTGCTTTATCTGCCCATCATTCCTTTTATATACCTTTGTGTTACAATGTCAGACTATTATAACACAATTCCCTCCATAGTTTATTTTCTTAAGCATTATATGTGATGTAGACTTTTCATGACATTCAAATTGATCTGAAATATTACTGCTCCCATTTCATATACTAAATTATTTACCACCTTAAAATTATTCAGTTGTGGTAAAAGCCTAGTTCCTAGTTCCTGAAGCCATATGTGAGCCCATACAATAACTTACGTTCCAGAGTGGAGGAGAGTTGGGAATACTACTGGGTAGGGGCGAGAAGGAAGGGAAGTTATATTTGCCCTAGCTTCAGAGTATCTGGGGATCAGATATAATCCATGCTTATAACGATGGGAGGTTGTTTAGCAGATTAAAGATCACACGTTGGAGGCAGGCAGACATAAATTTGAATTCTGGCTCTACCACTTGCTAACTATATGACTTCAGACATTTCATTTTAAGCCTCAGTTTCCTTTTTTGAACAGATGGTATATTAATGACAACTCACTCCTAGGACTGCTCTGATAACTAAATGAAAAAACATATCCACCCAGATCCTATACATACTACTATACATACTAAGACTTACTGCACAGGAGGTATTAAGTATGACACTGATGGCTGGAGGTAAGGAGAAGGCATGGTGAGTAGTAAAGTATCATTTACTGAGGCCCAATGTGAGGTAGGTATAATGTTAAGAATTGTACTTGCATGACTTTCTCTTATCTTCACAATAACTCTAGAATGTAGGGATTATTATTCTCACTGTGTAGTTTGTTGAATGAAATGATGAATGAATTAATGGGAAATTAAAGCTTGTAATGTTGAAGTCTCTTTCCCAAGTTTGCACGCCCAAGTGTCAGAACCGGGATTCATACTAAAGACTTGAACTGTCTAGTGTTTTTGTTTTGTCCGTATGTATTTTGTATTAGTTAGTGCCCAACCAGGAATAGAGAAATCTCATACATCTTTAAAACAGATGGTATTTAATACAGACTGTTGGACACAGGCCATGGTAAAGCTGGGAGGTCAAAGAGAGTCACTGAGGAACCACAGAGACACATCTGGAAATGACTTTCATTTTTAGAACAGAAGATTAAGATGAGGAGGCAGTGCTACTGGAGCCCAGGTCACAGGGTAACCTGGTGAAATCTGGAATTATGATAGAACTGTTTAGCAGGAGCTGTAGCTAGGAGAGCATCCAGCAACTAAAAAGATACCATGTGCAAAAACAGAGTAGAGGAGGTACATCCTGGCTGCTTCTCTCCTCCCACACACTCTCCAGTCTTCTGCTGTTTCCTTCCATTGGCTAAACTCAGTCAAAGTCCTTTGATATGGAAATACTGAAAAGCACAGCCTCAAGGAGTCAGTTGTTCTGTGATACGGAGCAACCAAGAAGCACGAAAAACGAACTTCAGAACAAACCACCAATGATAAGGAGCCCTACTTCCTCTGCACTGCCTTCCAGAGTGTCCCCACTTTCTTGAGCCTATTTTTTGTGTGCCTGTGGCAAATGAGTTCCTTTTTTCCCCCATCTAGTTAATTTTCTTTTACATATTTTACATAGTTGTTCATTTTCCCTATATTTTATTTCATTTATATAGCTCTCTTGAGAACTGTGATCATACCATTCCAATCTGACAGAGAACCAACCTGTTCTCATATTTAAAAAGATGCTTCTTAGACACTGAGTGATAATGAAAATGGGTTTGGAGTCATGGCAGTTATGTGCCATATGTTTATTGTAGTAAATTGCAGACACGTCGTTTACATTGATTCCATGTTTAGCTGTTACCAGATTAGTAGCCATGAAGTTATTTGTTTCAAAAAATGCCTGCATAGGATGATTTAATTTTTTACTGGCAAAATATGTGTTGACTTTTGAATTTGTGAACTTTTCTTTATCTTGGTAGTCTTTTGATGACATTGTATTTGTTTGATGTCTTGCATTTGGCTGGCTTTCCTGGCTAGAGTGTAAACTCCAGAAGGACAGAAATTTTCTCTGTCTCTCAAGGCCACCTGGAACAGAGTAAGTGCTCAATTAATATTTGCGGTTCAAATCATGGGTTCACTTCGTGATGTGTCTAGCCAATGTTTCATCCATGACTGTATTTTTATAAGTGAAAATCATCTTCTTTATGTATTGATATGCTTCTTAATATTTTGACACAGTTTAATTAGACTTGTTTTCTTAGATGTCATAGCACCTTTGTTACTATAGGAACCATTTTCTCTATTACAATTGTGTAGTTTATAGAAGAAAATTGTGTAAAATATTTTTGTTTGCATTTTCTCTAATATTTGTTTATTCCATTTAACCAAGTTCAGGATTTTTCACCCAGCTGTAAATTTGCATAGCAGTACTCCTGAGAATTCTGTCTACTCTCTCCAGCTCAAAAACATGCTTTATTATCAAATAATTTAAGGCATCTTGTATTAAAATAATCTCAGAGAGTTTGGATTACTTCACATAGCCCACAACCCATCTTCATAAGCATGTTGAAATATATTACACTATTAATTATTTAAGTTATTTAATACATTTGCTCCAACAAACTAAAGCCCCAGTAGTTTCTGTGCTGGTTACGTAAGTAGTTGTGCAACCCGAAATGAGTTGATTATCTTCTTAGAGTCTCATTATGTGTATCATATAAAATTTTCATATATCCTTACATTGTAAAATTATAGGATTTTAAAAGCTACTTTAAAATATCTTGCTATTCAGGAAGAACAAAACATACAGCTCCCACTGATCCCAAAGCAGAAGATATTTTCACAACATCCCTGATTTTCAGTTTGAACAAAGACCCACAAACTAGTACAGCATAATAAGGTACAGAACCCAGATTCTGTAGCTAAACTGTCTGGATTTGAATCTATGTTTCACCAGTTACTGGCCCTGCAATCTTCTAAATCTTGCAGTAATTCAGTTTTCTCATATATAAAAAGGAAGGATAGCATACCTATTTCAAAAAGTTGTTATGAGGATCAATTGAGTTAATAACATAGGTAAAAGGGTTTGGAACAATTCTTGGTACTTAGTAAATGCTAAAAATGATAGTTACTGTTTACACAACCCATGAATTCATTGCTTAGAACCATTCTGTGGCTTGCTAACATCCTAGAATACACCATCCACACTTCTCGCCCTGGCTCATATGACTCCACACTACCTGGTCCTCGCCTATCCTTAATTTGTCTCAGGCTACTCTCTCACTTAGTTTACTCTAACCAGTAACTCTGGCTGTTTTTAAGCTCCCAGAACATACCAAATCATCTCCCATCTCAGAGCCTTCTCTCTGCTGATCTACCTCTCAGAAGGCTCTTTGCACAAATAACACTTTCTCATCTCTGGGTCTCAACTGAAAAATGCTTCCTTCTCAGATAAGCTTTCCTTATTTTTCTAAGTAATTACCCTTCATCCTTCCAGTGCTTTATTTTCTATCATAGATGTTTGGTTATTTTCTTCCAAGTTCTTACTGTAATTTTTTAAAAATTTTGCTCATAAGCTATTATTAATGTTAGTGTATTTTACATATGGTCCAAGACAATTGTTCTTACAATGTGGCTCAGGGAAGCCAAAAGATTGGACATCCCTGTGCTAAACAATGATTATAGCAAGAACAATGGGGCTAGACTCTCTGGAATGCTATTATATTTATAAAAAATATTGGTGTATTCTGAGTATCTACTAATTGCTTTGGCACTCTTTGAAGTCATCTCAAGACTCTAAAAAGCTGGGAAAGCCCACGAAGACTTAGAGATCTAGTACAAAAGAATACAAGTAAGAGCTGAGCTGTGAAATAAAGACTTTAAGGGAAATGAAGCATCCCAAGTTAAGAAACAAATTAAAGAAACTTAGTTTGACTCATGAAGGCAACTTCCAATACGTTAGGAGATAATTATGCCTGTAAGTTCTGCTCCTGGACTGAAAACACCAGGAGGGCAGGGATCCTATGTGTCTTGGCCCCTCCTCCCTAGAACTCTGTCTCAGGCATGTTTGTATCCAGTCCATGGGTTTTGAATGAAGGAGAAAAAAAATTACATCTACTTTCATTATCTTTCAGAAAAGAATCCAAATTAGAAGTAGGAATTAAATGGTTTAAAATGTATGGCTAAAGTGACCTTTATTAGAAATTGTTGCCATGGAAAAATGCATTATCAAGATATAAAATTCTGTGAAATGGACACTTTTAAGATCCCATTTTACAAATGAGGCACTGGGGCTTAGATAGCTACTGAGCTATAAAAATACAGAGCTGGCACTGCAACCCAACTCTACAGCCAAAATCTCAAGCCCTTCTGTCTCCTCCTAATTTGATGCTTATGGAGCATCTCTTTAAGTGACCAGGAGAGGGAGGTGGGGATAGAATTTGTGTGGCAAACAGAACCATAGTAGAAACTACCATCCAAATAAAGCTGAATGAGTACTAACAGCGGTTTGGAATTGTTATTAGGGCAATGGTACAAGCATCAAAAATCATTATAGCTAGAGCATGACTCTGTGAAAAGAAGGTATTTTGAGTTTTAGCCCTTTATATATCAATTGCTTTCTGAATCAAAGTGGTTGAAAACATAATTGTGCATTTTTTCCTGAGAGGGAGCAAAGGGAGCAGGTATCTACAGAGTCTACAGTATCTGCTTTAAGTCAAAGGGATGTTTTTGTGTATGAAAGCCCAATTGTTCTCACCCCAGTTGTTTCTTAAATGTAAGTTTCTGTTTCAGCTGAATACGACCAATGTTGACCTTTCTTCTTAGTCACAATAAGAGTCAAAATGATTTATTCCAATAAGATAGAACACATATGAAGTTTACCACTGCATGCTGGATTTTAAAAATTGAAATTTGTGATTAAGGTTTTAGAAACTAAAGGAAAACAAACTTTAATGATTTAAATACTGAGTTTCTTCTTAGCAAAATAAGGAAATGACAATACATCTGTCATCCAAGGAACACAAATTAAATAACTCTTGTAGAAATCAGGTGAATGGCTGAAATTCAGCATCTCTCAAAAACTCTAATTGTGGCATTCCTGTGCTACACAAATTCTGTTTCTTTCCATGTGTCACTTAGAATTACCACAATGCTTCTCCAGCCGCTGTAATTTATTCATGCTTTTGATTGACAGGCTGATGCTAATACAACCTCTCTAATGTAAAGTTTTCTTCAATAACTTACTAGAGACTAAAGGGCGTAGAATGATCACTCAGGTTGGATTTTAATTCCTGCCAAATCCTCCCATTATTCTCTTTCACAATGTTCTAGTCCAAATGAAATTGCCTGTTCTCATCCTTCTACTTTTATGAAAGTAGTCACGCAACCAGTAAAGGTCTCATTAAGTACTTTTTTGACTCTATCAATTCCTGTCTGTAGGACTAATTTATCATGATTCATATGATGCTTAGAATTACTAATTGATAGTAGGGGTTCTGCGCTGGTATTCTAAAATAGGCCTCCCGTTTATTAAGGTGTGGCTTTGGAGATTATCGAATCTCATGGTAGATTGTAAACCTCTCTGCCTGTAAAGGTATGATTTTGCTGTGTTTTCTCTGTAGGTAAAGTATGTTTCCTTGCCTTATTTTCAAGATTAACCATAAGACTTGCTTTGCCAATATCATGAGTGTTCAAAGTATTTTAAGAAGACCTGAGTAGCTCAACTCTTTCTCTGTTTCTCTGTCTTTTTTCTTTCATCATGAGAATGGCATGTCCAAAATAGGGTCTGATCTTCAACATTTTTATTCAAAAAAGACACAGAGAGTAAATGTGTCAGAAGCTAATGTGAGGAAGAAATGCTCTATTGTTTTTTGAAAAGCTGCCAAAATCCAGGATCTGTTTGTTGCTATAGCAAAACTAAGCAATATAAATTTTATTAGTAAAAGATTGAAATGACAGAAAATACCTTTTAAGTTTTTTGAAGATTAAATGAATGATCCTGTATATCATCTTCAGGTCATTGTTTGGCCTAAGGCAATCTACTAAATAGTGATGTCAACTAAAGTTGGTATCATCATTAGAAAAAGTCTTTTCTCTCCACAGTTAGATACTGAGTATTTTGAGGGGGAAAAAATGTGGTGACTTCACCTTTAATGTAGTTGAGAAACTAAATGAAAAAGGGAACTATTTTTAACGGCATACATAATATATTCTGGACCAGGCTTACTACGTAGATTAAATCACCTCATTCTCACAACATTGAGTAATAAATACCATGATAACCCTCAGCAAACCATAAAATTGAGCCCAGAAGAAAGTTCCCCTAAGTCATATGGCTCAATAAAAGGTAGACCTCAAATTTGGACATGGCTCCTACATCTACCCAGATTGTATCTTCTGCAGCAAATTCTTGCAAGTGTAGCCCTCAAGGTGGTCAAACAGGTCCACTAACACAACTTCCAAGCCATGTCATAACTAAGCTGTGCTATAACGCTGCACTTTCTAGCTCAAGTAAGTCTCCGTAAAAGGCTGCATTAAGCTGGGAAGTTTGAGGGTGATAAATGAGAAAGGATCTATACCAGAGTGTATGTACTGTATTCTGCAGTCCTATTGTATATTATATAACCCCAAAATAGATAAGGAGGCCTGAGACATGTTAGCTAGTCCCCAGCATTTAGATTAATCTGTGTGTAGAAATGCTCCAGCTTATTTATGCAGGCTTGGGCTCAAAAGAACTATTAAACAACGAGCAGCTCTGATGGCACCCTTAACTCACAAATATGTATCCACTGCCATGTGGCCCTTTTGGGAGGACCTGGATGTTTACACTCCATTTGACAATGGAAAATATCTATCATGTGCTCTTTCTTCTATAATGTTTAAGTCACTAAGCCTTGATGTCTGGTATCCCTCTCCATATGAATACACCCCTGATATTTATGGTGGTCGTGAAACTCTATTTATGGTGGTCAGAATTTGTGTAGCACAGGAATGCCACAATTAGAGTTTTTGAGAGATGCTGAATTTCAGCCATTCACCTGATTTCTACAAGAGTTATTTAATTTGTGTTCCTTGGATGACAGATGTATTGTCATTTCCTTATTCAACTCTTGTTGAATAAGCAATGAATGATTGATGCTAAATTTTGAAATAAGCCTGACAAGGAATAAAAAATATTTTACTTGTCATTGTTCTCTGTGTATTTTATTTTAAAATGGAGAGTTATTTATAAAACTAGTCATTTGATTTCCTACAGCAGAAAGGATGCATTTAAAATCACATATCTATTTGTTTATATAATTAGTGAAATCATCCTAGAGAAATCTCTTCACAGTCTTCTAGTTTTTTTTAAAAAATTTAAACACTTTATAATTATACTTTAAGGCTGTAAGAGGGAAGTACATGTCTTACTTAAAATAGATTATTCTAATTTTTTTCTTTCTCTTTCTTTCTTTTTTTTTTTTTAGATGAAATTTCACTCTCGTTGCCAAAGCTGGAGTGCAATGGCGCAATCTTGGCTCACTGCAACCTCCACCTCCCAGGTTCAAGTGATTCTCCTGCCTCAGCCTCCCAAGTAGCTGGGACTACAGGCGCACACCACCATGCCTGGCTAATTTTGTATTTTTAGTAGAGATAAGATTTCTCCATGTTGGTCAGGCTGGTCTCAAATTCCCAATCTCAGGTGATCTGCCCGCCTTGGCCTCCCAACGGGAGGATTACATGCCTGAGCCACTGTGCCTGGCCGTTTTTAGTAAACCTGGCATGCCCCATTGTGCAGGATATGATATAGGATAGGAGGTCAAATAGAATATGATATAGAAATGATGACTAAAAAGCTTTCCACAGTTAAGAGTGAACAAAGCAATTTATTGATGGGATAAGATGATGAAGAAGATTTCTCACGTGAGTATTGCATGAGATGTATTAGGCATCCACAGATTCATTTGTGCTTTATTGTGCCAGTTTTCAAAAGCAGACTCTGGGTCTTGAAAAGAGTGACCCATGTTTGAATGTCATTCTTTTGTATTTCTTTGGAAAATCACCTTAAAACAGTGACATTTCTTCACCCTTAATCCAATGTATTCTTTTCTTGGATAACATAGCAGAAGCAATTCCATTTGACCCAGCAATCTCATTATTGGGCATATATCTAAAGAACTATAAATCGTTCTACTATAAAGACACATGCACAAGTATGCTCATTGCAGCCCTGTGTACAGTAGCAAAGACCTGGAACCAACCCAAATGCCCATCAGTGATAGACTGGACAAAGAAAATGTGGTACATATATATGATGGAATACTATGCAGCCATAAAAAAAACAATGAGTTCGTGTCCTTTGTAGGGATTTGGATGAATCTGGAAACCATCATTCTCAGCAAACTGACACAAGAACAGAAAGCCAAACACCGCATGATCTCACTCATAGGTGGGTGTTGAACAATGAGAGCACGTGGACTCAGGTAGAGGAGCATCACACACTGGGGGTAGTTGGGGGGGTAGGGGAGAGACATCGGGTGATGGGGAGGGAAGGGAGGGTGGGGAAGGATAACATGGGGAGAAATGACAAATATAGTATGCACCTAAAATTAAATAAATTAATTAAAAAAAAAGAAGAAGAAGAATGCTGCATTCTCTTTCTCAACTGCTCCACCCTTGGAATACTGAAAATGAATTCTAGTTCCAGAGGGATTCCTAACAGCTTTCCTGTGCTCCATTTGAGGAGTGAAAAGCTACCCTCTTTTTCACAGAAAATGTGGTGTGATTAGTTGGAGACAACCTAGTTCCCATATGTGAACTGGAGCTTGTCTTTTCAGCTGTTGATTATCTTGGTAGCCTGGGGAAATGTGTACTGTGGCTGAGCTTTGCTTTCTCCAGGTTGCGTCCTTCTCTTTTCTCACTATCTCATTCTTCTTGCTCAGAAATGCAGAGTGGTAGGGAACAAAAAATTAACCTCAACATACACGAGTCATTAAGTTCATTACCTAGTGGGCTATAATTAACTCAGCTACGTTATGCTGAATTATAACACTTTTGGGAGCTACAAAAGCATTTTTTTTCCAAAGATCTCTATAACATTTTGCTTTGGTCCTGAGGTTTCTGATAACAATTGATGTTATTGGAGGAGATTCTATGTGTGCCTATGCTTGTGCGTGTGCACATGTACGTGTGCAAGTGCAGATTTATGGGTGAAATTTGTGGCACAAGAAATATTTTACTACTTTTTAAAGATTGTCTTAAGGAAAAACTACCACTTTTTAAAAAGTTATTTACATATGACCTAACAATTTAAAATATGTTGTGGTATTTTTCTAGTAAAAGTTTAAAAAAAGAAGATATTGATTTTTAGAAACGTTTTTGGGAGAACTATATATTCTCTGTAATCAGACGAATGAATGTTAAGTTACATTTAAGAACACTTGCAGTTCCTAAAATATGCATTCTTTATTCAAGTTACATAGTAAGCTAATATGAGAATTTGGTCTAAGAAAAAGGAAGGATACATATAGTATTTGCAAATAGTGTAGATATATTGTCTATTTGTGCACATAAGATATTTACATTGTCTGTCTCTCTACCTATCCATCCGTCCGTCTTTGATCTTTTATTTCTGATTGCATGAGACAGATTTCCATCTTTCCTATGAACTACACACTTACTTTTAGGCACAAAACCAATAAAATCTTACCTTAAGGGCAAATGTAGAAATCACAAATCCACCTGTAGATGTTCCAGTGGAAGCAGAGAATGGAAAATTCACTGAAAATCTTCACCTTGATGAGTACAGAGCAGCTCCACTTTACCATATTCATAACATGACTCATCCTTCCACTCCTCCTGCATGACAGAAACGTCTTTCTCACTTGATTAATGGTATTACCCTCGTCCCCATTCTCTAAGTTAAAATCCTCAGGGTCATTTCCGTTGCCTCATCTTCTGTTCTTGACAGAATCTATCAGTCACCTAGGCTTATTATTTTGATTTCTTAAAAATCTCTAAAATGAGCCTTCTCTGCTCCATGCCAAATACAGTTACCTTAATTTAGGCTCTGTATTAGGTAGGGTACTGGATAAGCCTCTGTATAAGAGATCCCAAATTCAAGGAGAACTGTGGTCCAGAGAGAGTAAGTGAATCTGCTTCATGAAGTTATTCAAGGACAAGATTCCTTGTCTGTATTGCTGCATTTTCACCATCCATCTGATCAGAGCTGGGTCATCCATAATGTCCAAGTTCCAGCCTGTAGGGGAAAGGAAAAAAGAGATGGAGAGATTTTGGTTTTCATAGATCTCTTCTGTTTACATATTTGGCCAGAACTTGGTCAGCTGCCTCCAACTAAATACAAACTATGATGGTCTGTGTAACCCCTAGATGGGAGGTATGTGCCACAGGCGTTTATTCCGTCTAGATAGCTGTACTGAGCTTCGTGTCAAGCCTGTTGTACATGTTGAAGATCCAACAGAGAACAAAATAGAGTACTATCTCTCATGACATCTACTGATACAGGAGTTAAGAGATTACTTAGGCAGATAGTGAGGGTATGGGAGTCCTCGGTAAGGTTTTCCTTTTGATAAAAAGCAGTCCCCAAATCATTTTCTTTTCTTACAAAGAGCAGCCTGTAAAATCAGTCTGCAGACATGGACAAGCAAGCTGGAAGTTGTGCCAGAAGGAAAATACTTCCTGGGACTAGGCATGTTCAGAATGGCGGCTCTATCTCCTCTTCTCTTTGTCAGCCATACGTACAATTAGGAGCAGACAAGATGCCACGGCCAAGTGGAAAGTGCATTTGCCTAATAAGATTAGGGTGGGGCAACCAGCCCTTCCAGCACACTCTGTAAATGTCACACCTGGTGGAACCAATCTGTGGGCCCTGTGGACATCAGATACTGTCTCCTCAAGCCTGCCTATGAAACCTGCGGTCTGCAGCAGGCTGCCCTTTTCCCCTTCAGAAGCCTCTCTCTTGCAAGACAGAGGGAGGCTCTCCTCTCTCCTTTCTTCTGCCTCTTTCCACTCCTTAATCCACTCACATGTAACCCTGCATTAGTCTTCTTGGAGTGAGATGACGAACCCCAGGTGTTTACCCCAGACACTGATGCTGCGTCACTACATTTCAATGAGAGAAGGTCTGACAGTATACAAATATAGCAAATACATGTGGAAACAATCATTTGAAACAAGCCATCTTTTTTAAAAAATAAGAAATAAAGAGTGACTTATCCTATGTTAACCAAAAAGTGACTGAAGCCGGTCTCAACTGACAGAAGTTGTTTAGATAAAGTTGAGGACATTCCTGGGGGAAAAAAAAACACAAGTCACTGGAGTTGACTATGACCTGTGCTTTTTCCAAAGAGAGTTTTGAGAACTTCCACATTTAAAGGAGAAAGAGTAAGCAGGGGAGTCGGGTGGGGGTGTGGAAAGAGGGTAGGCAGTGAGTTAAATGGTTACATTTTTGTGAGGCTCTAATTAGCCTTTAGTGAATCTGCATTTTACATGTGAAAAGCAGGAGTAGGGGAAAAAGTCAATTATGTATTCCTCTGGCACCCATTAAATCTACATTTTAATAAGATAAAGTAAACTTGTGAAAAGAGGGAGTAGAGGAAAAAGTCAACTCTGCATTCGTCCTGAGGTAGGTGGAAGGATGATTTCTGGTGTTGTCCTTGTCCCTTACTTGTGAAAGTAAGTGGGCAACTGACATTGTCATGGTGAGATTTAACACAACTCAATTTTAGGGCATGTTTATAGGGGGAATATGTGTATCCTGAAAGATTTAGGAGCTCACAAGAAATTTCCTTATGAGCAATTTGTTAATGAGGCCGTCTGACAGATATGTGGCCTTCCACCATTGTGGGAGCCCGGTTAATGGATGATGCTGTGACGCAGGGTTGTGAAGTTACAGCTATCTGGGAACAAAAGGGAAAAAGTATTACATGATTCAGTTCCCATGCTCAACTTTCCCTTTGGCATAGTGAGTTTGGGGTCCTGAGGTCCTATTTTCTTTCACACCTATTATGCAAGCATGTAGAATTGCTTATTGTACTACTTCTAATATGTGTGAACAGAGGAGCAACAGTAAGTGGATAAAGCTGCAATGGTTCTACCCACTATAGCAAATAAATGTACTTACTATGTTGAGTATTATTAATGCTGTAAGGAAACATTCAGTTAAGCAAGGGTATAGAAAATAATGAGGTGCTTCGTTATGTCAGAGGTGTTTGAACCACAGCAACTCCATTTTGATAGGGGCTGGGTAAAATAAGGCTGAGACCTACTAGGCTGCATTCCGAGGAGGCTGAGTCACAGGATGAGATAGGAGGTAGACACAAGATACAGCTCTTAAAGACTTTGCTGATAAAACAGATTGCAGTAAAGAAGCCAGTCAAAACCCACCAAAATCCAAGGTGGTGAGGAGAAAGTGACCTCTAGTTGTCCTCACTGATTACTATACGCTAATTATAATCCATTAGCATACTAAAAGACACTTTCCCCAGCAACATGAAAGTTTACAAGTGCCTTGGCAACATCAGGAAGTTACCTTATATGGTCTGAAAAGAGGAGGAACCGTCAGTTCTGGGAATTGCCCGCCCCATTCCCGGAAAACTCATGAATAATCCATTCATTGTTTAGCATATAATCAAGAAGTAGCAATAAGTATAAGCAGCTGAGAGGCCCAAGCTGCTGTTCTGCCTATGGAGTAGTCATTCTTTATTCTTTTATTTTCTTAATACACTTACTTTCACTTTATGGACTCACCCTGAATTCTTGCACGAGATCCAAGAACCTTCTCTCGGGGCCTGAATTGGGACCCAATTCTAGTAACACTTAGATTATGTGATTAGACAAGATCTTTCTGATGAGGTATTTGATGAGAGGCACAAGAAATTGAGAAAATGTGTCATTCGGATGTCTGGGGCTAAAAGCATCCAAGGCAGAAGGAGCCTGATTGCAGAGGACTTGAGGTGGGGGTGACCTTGGCACATTAAAAAAAGGAGGAGGAAATATGGTGTGTCTGGAGAGAAGGCGGATAGGAGTAGTAGGAAATAGACTTGGAGAGGTGGTTGGGATCAGATTTCTTAAGACCCAGCAGGCCATTGTGAAGACACTGGGTTTAAATCTGAATGTTTAAGAATAGAAAGACATTAAAGGATTTAAGCAGAGTCATGACATCTAACTGGCTCATGAAATACCGTGTACACTGGGATGAGAGTAGACAAAATGGAAGCTGTTGGACAGTAAATGTCTGCATGGAGGCTGACAGTAAGGACCTGCTATGTGCTGTGCCCTGTGCTAACGACACACTCTATATAGGCGTTTCCCACTTAAACATTGCAGCATATGGTTTTGGACAAAATGCAAGGTTACTTTTAGATACTTTGCCTACATGAGCTATAATTTCTTCATCTAAAAAATTAATTTTTGCATCAAGAATGCAAAATGATTGCTAGATAGGAGGAACAAATTCTAGTGTCCTAGACTTCTGTAGGATGACTAGTTAACAATGATGTATTAGATAGTTTCAAATAGCTAGAAGAAAGATATTGAATGTTCTCAGCACAAAGAAATGATAAATGCTCAAGATGATGAATACGCTAATTGACTTGATCTGATTACCATATTTTATATGTATAGAAAATATCACTATGTACCCCCTAAATATGCATAATTACTGTATGCCAATTAGCATTTTTGCTTTACTGAGAATGATTTCTTAATAGGGTCAAAGGAAAGACTGAATGACACCTTATGTAAGAAGGCTAAACAACAGTGCTTAGGCTGTAAATGAAAATATGGACAAAGTATTATACCTTCTTCCTGGGAACGCCATGTAGGTTATTTTCAAACAAATTTTAGTTTATAATGTTATTGAATATAGCCATCTTGTCTAATGGGAGGCTAAGTATTTTTCTGAGGCACAGAGCTGTAATATGAAAGTCTAGGGTTTGACTTCCAACTGATTTTCTATGTGAAATAAATACACAGAGATTCAGTAGGATGAAACTGAATCCCACAGAATGTAGATGCTGTGAGGCAAGCTTAGTTTTCTGTGAAGATGTATAGACTGTACATTCAGTCTATACAAGTGAATGTATGTAAGGAACAAGAAAAAGAGAAAAGGAATAGAAAAAAGAGAAGAGAAATTTTAAAAGAAAGAGCTTTTTAAGCTAACAGCAGCTTAAAAATGTTTTATGATAGCAAGTAAGACAAATTTCCACATGTAAAGAATGAATAGAACCAAATATGCAAAATTGGAGCCAATTTTCTTCTTTTAAAGCTTTAGCTGCGTTTTTTTTTTTTTTTTTAACCTTTTCTTTCTTCCATTAAGAGTCTCTGTCCAATGGCCAAAGCTTATCTCATTGGGCAGAGTATCAATGAATGGCATCTATCTAGGATTTTCCTTTCTACCTGGGTAAAGCCAATAAATACATCCTATTTAAACTTGTAAAAACTAGTGAATTTGCTAATATCTTTTTAAAGTGGCCTTAAGTTGAATCTTTGGGAATAGATTAATGCTTCTACTACAATGCAAAGATAATCTTATTCAATAGGTCCTCTTTCTATGTATATTTGTTCATTGACATAGAATTGTGATTATTTTAGAATTTATTTTTTGTCTAGGAGGTGTCACTGATATCTGTTCCTTTCTTCAATTGATAATAAATGTATAGAGGTCAAGAATAGATGCATACTCAGGAGCCATAGTGTTTCAACTCATGGCTCTGCCAAGTTACTAGTTGCATGACATTCCGCAAGTTACTTAAGCCCAACTCCCTCATCTACAAATTGAGAATAATAATTGTAACTACTTCAAAGAGTCTATGTGAGGATTAACTGAACTCAAATAATACTTGGAAAGTAATAAGCTCTTAGTAAGTGTTATTTATCATTATAAATAGGAAACACATTAGTATTTTCCTAAACCACTGAGAGGAAGACAAGATTCAATTGGAGTTGAATGTCCTCAAGTTACTTTTTTTTTTTTTACCATTAACATATACATTTTTCTTTTCTACTTTTTCTACATATGAAAGTTTGTGAAAGGCTCAGATATTTCACTAACTTTACACATGCTATCATTTCTGGCTGCTTTCCCACCTTCCTCTCCCTTGGGAAAACTATGATAGAGTGGATAGGAGGACACTATTCCTAGGGAAAGTCACTCACAATGGTCTTGGCTTAGTGACTAAATTCTAGGCTCCCTGGCAGTTAGAAATCTTGGAGTGGCCCACTTTGATCTCTGGAGAAAGTAGGTGGTGCAGATTTCAAAAGTCTTGGCTGCAAGTGACAGAAACTTAACTCAAAATAGCTTAGGAAAAAAGGCGACAATGGATAATTAGATAATGTAACTGAAAACTCCAGTGGTCTATTCACTTATGGCGTGGCTGATCCAGATGCTCAAATGATGTCAGAAATATCTCCTTTTAATTTTTGGCTCTGTTTTCCTTCCTGTTTCCTTTTATCTAAGCTAGATTTTTTTTTCCCCAGTAGTGATGAGATGGCTACCAGGAGTGCCAGGCTTATATCTTAGGGAAGAAGGTCCATTTTTCACAGGATCTGCCAAAAGTGCCAGGTTACCATTGTGTCTCATTTTCTTGATTTTAGTCAGCTCCCTAGGCCTGAACTATTTACTGTGACCAGAAAGACAATGTTTTGATTGGCCAGCCTGTGTTGGGGACAACACAAAAGATGAGGAGAATACCAATGATGCCCTCCTTTCCTTCAAGATGCCTCTTATCTAAGAAAATGCCCACCCATGAAAACTTCCTTCTAAGAGAAGCCCCAGGAATAAGGTGTGCCAGAAACACTACGAAGTAAGATCTTGAAGTCATCACCAGCCTGCTGATAGCTGATAAGCCCAATTTGGTGTAATAAACCTCAATCTATGGATTAATAACATAAAGAGCATGAATAGCTAACCGTATAAAAAGTGATGATCATATTTACTGCACCCCTTCATGCATTTTGGTGCTCATTTAGGAATCTGAGGGTAGAAACATTATCTAAAGGCATAAACAGTAGAATCAAAAGTGTACTGCCTAGAGCATTGAAATCGACTATAAAACATAAAGACATTGTGACTGTACGAAATGACGCTTTTTACACAAGAACTTTTTAACATTTCTTAAGCCTGGGTTCTGTTGGACAAAGTGCAGAGAGAAAAAAAAAAATTCTCACCTTGATGAAGTTTAGGGAAGAGACCACAGATCTAGTAAATATCTCATGTGTTAGAAGATTAGGACTCCCATAGGGGAAGGCTGATTGAGAAAATAAAATATGTGTCACCACAGATAATCCTGATATAGGAGGGGGCGAGATAGATTCCAGTATAAACAATGTTGAATCCGTCCATCCTGCCTAATGGGAGGGGAAGTATTTTCTGAGGCAGTAAGCACAGAGCTGTCATATGAAAGTCTTAACTCTTCAGTTACTTCAGAGGTTAAGCAGAAATTAGTCATCCTTATAGAAAATACTAACTAAATGGTTCAAAAAAAGGAAAAGAAAAATAGAGAAGTGTGTGCTACATTTTATCCATAGAATTCATAAAAAGAATCAAGTTTTATTAATCCTAATTGGAAAATTCATTTAGTTTTCTATATATTATATTGTCAAGATGATAAATTTTCTCCAGTTTCAACAGATTACATATCATCACAATTAGTTTACTCAGAAGTACTTGTAAACAAAGGGTCACCTGCAGACAAGTTTTATCATTTGCAATATTTTAAAGAAAGTATTGAGTAAAACCAAAAGAAACTGATCAATGATAGAGGATTGTAAATATACACAAATTTTTTCCAGACTCCATTATAGCCCATTTTTAAAAATGCAAATTTAGCTCTGTTTTTCTTTTTCTTGAAGTTGAACTAAAGATTTGGCTTTAGCAATCCCTGTATCTGTCTTTTAGTTCCATTCACTCTTTCTTCTCAGGAATGATTGAATTCCAGCTTGTGTTTCTCAAGGAGTGAAGCACTTTTTTCTAGATTATTCTACTACTTTTTCCTTATTCCTACCTTCAGCTAAAAGATGTCCAGAGAAATCTAGAAGGATATGAAATGCTCAAAGCATAAAGTTCACAGTACAGTAAATCTGAATCTGCATTAAAAAATTCATTTATCCATGTTTTATTAAATATTCTTTATAAACATATAATTTTAGGTTTATTTATTCTTTTAAGAAATATTTTTGGAGCAGCTGGGCCTTACACTGTGTGCTACACCTTCAATGCTGAGCAGAACTGACATGGCCCATGCACCCTGCAGACTACATTGAAGTGGGACTATTGAAGGGAGCTTTCCAGGAATGTGAAAGCTATGGCTTCAACATATGAAAAAAAGGAGGGGAAATCAATGCAACATAATATGAATTAGATTCACAATTTAATAACATCATGACCAGAATTCTTATAGGAAGGAGGTTCAAAGAAATTAGCCTATGGATGGATGAAGAAAATTTACAAAAATATGTTAGGTAGGGTGAACCATTTGATAGAAAAAAAAAGTTTTGGTTGTAGCACAGGTTTTATATCAGGAATCGGTGCAACACCAAGTAGGCTAGTGGCCAAAAGCACCAACTTTGATGCAAGTCAGTAAGTGTTAAGTATTAGGTTGGTGCAAAAGTAATTCTGATTTTCACCATTAAAAGGAATGGTAGAAACAACAATTACTGCTGCACCAGCCTAATATTAGTAGCAGCAGAAATAGGAGGAGAAAAGAGATATTGAACAATATTCATAGAGCCATATCAGAGAGCAAAATGGGTGAAAATAAATTCATGCATAATCCTATAGTTCTGTGGTCTCCAAAATCGAGTGTGAGATAATTCACTGGCATGTTTAGGATGAGATTACTAGAACATCTCTTTATATATATATAAAAGAAAAACATTAAACTTTTTCCAGTATTTGATATCAATTGATAATAGCACATATGTATAAATGATAAAAGAATGAATAAATCAATACACTGATGGTACATACTCCCTAATTTTTTACAAAGTGTCTAATTTTAAACAATGAAAACTATTGCCTCTATTAATAGAATAGGAGAGTGGGGATAGGGCTAAAATCTTTTTTTCTGTAATTTCATAAACTGAGCCTAGGTAGTAATTCTGAGATTATATGCTTTACTTGATTAGACTTCTTTTTTTTTTTTGTAATTAAATGTCACACAAAGCCTGACACAATTTTACCCAGCACACAAAGATGAATAATGCTCACAGTCTGTTATTAGCATGGTTTCACATCTTCAGTAATTTAAATTTACTAACTTACAAGATGCACAATATCTTTTAAGAAAATGAAAGAGAATTATATATTGCACTGATACAGAAATTCATAGTATGTTTTTAAGACACTTTCATAATTCAAATAATTGAGACAGATCCAAAGATGCAGCTATATCTTCATTTATCAACCATCATTAGTGCCTGCATTTCCTCAAAGATAACTTACTTCTGCTTTTTAGAAAGACATAAAAACATAGAGAAAGGACAATATATTAAAGTATCTCAAAGTCCATGAAACCACTCTCCAGAATTAACTCTTGTTAATATTGTTATATTTGATTTGTCTGTCTTAAAAGAATCAAATCATTGGAAATAGAAAGCAAATCCTTCTATCTCTCATCTCAATCACATTCCTGTTGCCTTCCTCCATCTACCCAGAGTCACCAGCTACCATGAATTTAGTTTATACGTCTCCATCCTACTTTTATATAAAAATACATATACATATGACATAGCGTTTTTTGGATTTAAAAAATATATATGTAATTGTACTATAGCATACATAGCCTATAACTTTCTTTGTTCATTTTGTATTATGTTTTTAATATCTGTTAACAGACATTTAAAGAGATCTGGACCAAAAGTCTAGCACATGAAAATATTTAGATTGGTTCCCTGTTGATGGAATTAGATCATTTACAACTCTCACTACTAAAAATAATTCAGCAATGAAAAACTTCCTGTACAACTCCAGGTAAGGTTTTTCCAGGAAGTTTATAGGTATAACTTGTAGATAGAGAGTACACATAACTCTAGATTTTGCTAGCTCACAGTTTCTTCTAAACCGTTCCCACAGTGGTTAAGCCAATTTATATTCCCAGCAGCAATGACGGGAATTCCAATTTCCCTGGATTTTCATCAATACTTGATATCATTTTTTAAACTAATTTTTTTTTCAGTAAAATAGCTCTCATTCTTACTAGCATTTTTGAATATTAATGAAGTTGAGTATCTTCTCAAATATTTATTAGCCATTTCTTTATTTTTACTTTTCTGAATTATCTATTCCTTTAGCTATATTTTATTGAAAGATTGCTTTTGTGAAGCTTAAAACCATATATCAAAGATCTCTACTGTATATTTTTAGTATACATCAAAGATCTCTAGATGTATAGATTTTTAGCAAAGCAATTAGATATATAAATAATAAGATTATATATATTTAATAATATATGATGTATGATATATGCCCCAAGTATATTGGTGTGGCTATACATATGCATGCTTAAGTAATGAATATGTATGCATATGTACATATAAACATGTATATATATAAATACATATATATACCTGTGTGTATACTTGCATATTGGTGTGTATATATACATATTCTTGCATATACAATGCATATGTATATATAAACATGCATATATATAAACACACAAGTATAACATACACATGTGTACATACATGTATACATAAACACTCCAACTCTTGCAAGTATGACTCTTTTAACTTTGCTCTTGGCTTTACTTCTTATAGCCACAAACCTTTTTCCTCTTTATTCTTTTGCCATGGCTTATTTAAGATAGGCAACTTAGTTTTTATGTATCATTCATGATGGGTCTGGTGAGTTAGTCTCAGGGAGTGAGCTGTCAAATGAATACCTTCCATGGCTGACTTTATATTAGAACAAGTGTCCTAAGCCTTCTTTATGACATATTCACCTTGAGACTACATCTTTTTTATGTGAACATTCCCTCAGGCATGACAGATAAGTTCAGGAACTCCCTAAAGACAGCTCAGTTTAATGTCATATTATTTTGCCTAACCCCTCTTTGTATATTTGTCAGGAGCACACCTTTGTTAAGCTTCCCTTGGCTTAGGCAGAATTTATTAATTTAAAATTAAGTCATGGTTGGAATTTCTTCTTTTTTAAACAAATGCTGAAAATAGGTCCCCAATCTCTGCTAGATGGAAGATTTCTATTGAGAAGTCAGCTGGTAGCCCGATGGGGTTACCTTTGTTCCCTTTGTATATGATCTGACATTTTTCTTTAGCTGCCTTTAAGATTTTTTCTTTAGCTTTGACCTTGAACAGTCTAATGACTATATGTATGCCTTGGTGCTGTTAATTTTATACAATATCTCACAGGTGTTTTCTTGATTTCTTATATATGAATATTTACCTCTCTAGCAAGATTAGGGAAGTTTTCTTGAATTATTCCCTCAAATATGTTTTCCAGGTTGTTTACTTTCCCCCCATCTCACTAAGGAATACCAGTAATTTGTAAATTTAGCTATATTATCTAACTTTATATTTCTCAAGGACTTTGTTCATTTTAAAAGTTCATTTTTCTTTATTTTTGTCTGACTGGGTTAGCTCAAAAGACTGGTTTTTAAGCTCTGAAGTTCTGTGAAGTATCTTTTTATATAATGACTGGCCATATGTACATCTTCTTTGCTAACATGTCTATTCAGGTGTTCTGCCTGTTTAAACAAAATTATTTTTGAACAATTTTCCCTAGTTTTATTGTGATAAAATTGACAAATAAAAATTGTACATATTTAAGGCATAAGACATATTTAAGGCATTGTGATATATGTACATATTGTGTGATTAACACAATAAAGCTAATTAACAGATTGACAGATTAACAGATCTCCTCACCTAGTTAGTATTTCTTGTGTGTGGTAAGCACACTAAGATCTACTCTACTGGCATATTTTAAATATATAATACTTTATTATTAACTATAGATGCCATACTATACATTTGATCTCCAGGACTCATTCATCTTATAACTGAAAGTGCATACCCTTTGACCAAAATCCCCCTGTTTTTCCCATACCCAGTCTCTGACAACCACTATTCTGAAGTGTTTTCATGAGTTTGACTCTTTAGATTCAACATGTTGTTCTGGGATCTTTGGGATGTCAATTTGCTTCCTGGAAACCTCTGTGGCTGGTGGCACCTTTACCTGAGTTCTTGTCCTGCATCCAGGAAGAATGAGGTATGCAGACAATTGAAGGGTGAAGAAGACGAAGAGGAGCTCTATTTAGTGTTAAAACAGCTCAGAGGAGACCTGCAGTGGGTAGCTTCTCTCTGTAGGCAGGTCGTCCAGTTGAGTGTTCAGCTAGCAGCAGAGAGGAGGCCCTGGAGAGGGTAGTTTCTCTCTGTAGCAGGTTGTTCAGACATCTCTGCAGGTCTCTGAAGCTCTCAGCAGAGAGTGTGGCTCCTCTATGCTGCTGGTTCTTCTGCTGTTTGCTGCTATCAGCAGAGATGAGAGGGTAGCTCCTCTCTGCAGCTGGTCCTCCCATCCCATCAGTCATCTCTCTAATCTCTCTGTCCTCTGCCCTGCTCTGGCCGTCCTCCTCTGCTCTGGTTGTACCCTGGGCTTTCATGGACTTCTGAGGGGAGGAAGTGCCTGTGCATTTGTCCATTGGTGGCCGTTGGTGGGCTGGAAGAGAAGCCATGAATCCCCACTCAGGTCTGTGGGACTGGCAGCCCAGTTCCTGGCCTTCAGGCCCTCCCTGGCTTGAAGGTGAGGCCTTACTGCAGAACCACCCCACCATTAAGTATGATGCTAGCTGAAATTTCTTTTAGATGTTCTTCACACAGATAAGTAAGTCCTGGTATATTCCTAGTTTATTGAGAATTTTTATCATGAATGGTTTTTGGGGTTTTGTCAAAGGCTTTTTCTACACCTATTGATATAATTATGTGTATTTTCTTCTTTAATCTATTGATGTGATATAACATGTGATTTTTAATGGTCAAATTGGCCTTGTACACCTGGTTTAAATCCCATTGGTTTATGGTGTGCAATTCTTTCATTTTTTTTAGTAGTTACACTTTTTTAAATGTAAATTGGCTTTTTAAAAAGTTCAAGGTTACATGTGCAGGGTGTATACTTTTGTTACACAGGTAAACATGTGCCATGATGGTTTGCTGCATAGATTATCTCATCACCCAGGTATTTAGCCTGGCATCCACTAGCTATTCTTCCTGATTGTCTTCCTCCTACCACTCCCTCCCCTCCAACAGGCCCCAGTGTGTGTGTGTTGTTCCCTCCACCCCCATGTCCTTGTGTTCTCATCATTTAGCTCCCACTTGTGAGAACATATCATATTTGGTTTCTGTTCTTACATTAGTTTACTAAGGATAATGGCCTACAGCTCCATCCATGTCCTCTGGACATGATCTCATTTCTTTCCATAGCTGCATAGTATTCCATTGTGTATATGTACCACATATTCTTTATCCAGTCTATCACTGATGGGCATTTAGGTTGATTCCATGTCTTTCCTATTATGAATAGTGCTACAATTAACATACAAATGCATGCATCTTTATAATAGAAAGATGTATATTCCTTTGGGTATATACCCAGTAATGGGATTGCTAGGTCTAATTGTATTTCTTCCTCTAGGTTTTTGAGGAATTGCCACACTGTCCTCCATAATGATTGAACTAATTTACACTCTCGGCAACAGTGTAGAAGTATTGCTTTTTCTCCACAATCTTGCCAGCATCTGTTATTTTTTGACTTTTTAGTAATAGTCACTCTGACTCATGTTAGATGATATCTCACTGTGGTTTCAATTTGCATTTCTCTAATGATCAGTGATGAAATAAACTCGAGATAGATTAAAGAGTTAAATGTAAAACCTAAAACTATAAAAACCCTAGAAGAAAACCCAGGCAGTACTATGCAGGACATAGGCATGGACAAAGATTTCATGATGAAGGCAACAAAAGCAAACATTGACAAATGGTATCTAATTACAGTAAAGAGCTTCTGCACAGTCAAAGACACTAACAGAGCAAACAGACAACCTACAGAACGGGAGAAAGTTTTTGCACCTATGCATCTGAGAAAGGTCTAAAATCCAGCATCTATTAGGAACTTAACAAATTTAGAAAAAAAACAATCCATTAAAAGGTGGGCAAAGAGCATGAACAGACACTTCTCAAAAGAAGATATATATGCAGCCAATGAACATATAATTCTTTTTATACATTGCTGGATATGATTTCTAAGTATTTTTTCTGAGGGTTTTTGCATTTATGTTCATGACAAATATATTGGTCTAGTTTTCATGTAACATCTTTGTCTGGTTACGGTATTTTGGTAATGTTGGAATTAATAAATGAGTTAGTAAGTATTACCTCTAATTGTGTCTTCTGAAACACATGGTAGAAAACTGGCATAATTTCTTCCTTAAATGTTTGGTAGAATCACCAATGAACTCATCTAGGTTTGATGCTTTCTGTTTTGGAAGGTTGTTAATTGTTGATTTAATTTCTAATAGATATTGGACTCTTCAAATTATCTGTTTCTTTTTTGTGAGTTTTAGCAGACTGTGTATGTCAAGGAATTGATTTATTTCATCTAGATTATCAAATCTAAGGGCATGAAGTTCTTTATAGTATTATTTTATTGTTCTTTTAATGTCCATGGGATCTGCAGTGCAGTGATGCCCGCTTTTTCTTTTCTGATATTAGTAATTTGTGCCATCTCTCTTTTCTTCTTAGTTTGCCTACTTAAAGTCTTATATTTTTTATTGATCTTTTTAAATAACCAGATTGTGGTTCTATTGAGTTCTGTATTGATTTCTTGTTTTCAGTTTCACGGATTTCTGCTCTAATTGCTGTTACTTCTTTTTCTGCTAACTTTGAATTTAATTTGTTTTTTTTTTTCTAGCTTCTTAATCTGGTAGCTTAGATAACTGATTTTAGATCTTTCTTCTTTTCTAATATATGTATTTAATGCTATAAATTTTTCTATGAGCACCACTTTTGCTGCATCTCACAGATTTTGATAGGTTGTATTTTCAGTTTTATTTAGCTTAAAATATTCTTTCTTGTTTCTCTTGATATTTGTTCTTTGACCTTTGTATTATTTAGAAATGTGTTGTTGAATATCTAAGTATTTTGGGATTTTTCAGCTCTCTTTCTGTTACTGATTTCTAGTTTAATTCCACTGTGGCCTAAGGGCATACATTGTAAGATTTCTATTCTTTTAAATTTATTAAGATATGTTTTATGGCCCAGAATGTGATAATTTAGGTATAGTTTAGGACTACATTTTGAATAACACTACTAGAGAGTTCTCTTCATAATGATTTACCTACTTCTCTTAGTCTGTTTTCTGTTACTTACAACAGCATACCTGAAATGGGGTGGTTTATTTTTAAAAATAAATTTATTTCTTATAGTTATGAAGGCTGAGAAGTCTAAGGTCAAGGGTCCACATCTGGTAAGAGCTTTCTTGCTGGTTGGGACTTTGCTAAGTCCTGAGGTAGTGCAGGACATCACCTGGCAACAGGGCTGACTGTACTCACTCAGGTCTCTCTTCCTCTTCCTGTAAAGCTCCGGTCCCAATCTGGTAATAACCCATTAAGCTATTAACTCATTTATGAAAACAGAGCCCTCATGACCAATCACTTCTTAAAGGTCCCACCTCTCAATACTGCCACATCAGGTATCAAATTTCAACAGTTTTGGAGATGATAAATATTCAAGCTATAGCAATACCATATAGGGTAACTTGGAAACATCATTATTCCCCAATAAGTCTCAATCATTTTTTTTCCACATTTACTATGTCTCTTTCTATATCTGGGTGATGAAGTATACCAACTGTCAAGCTAACCACTGAAAAAAAAAAAACTAATAAACAGTTATTTTTGTTAAGAGGGTAGATTTTAAGTGTCCTTACCATAAAAAGAAAAAAATTAAAGAAAAGTGAGCTATGTGAGCTAACAGGTGTGTTCATTAGCTTGGTTTTGGGGATAATTTCACAATGTATAACGTTTCAAAACATCCAGGTGTACACTTTAAGTACACACATATTGTGTCAATTATATCTCAATAAAGCTGAAGAAAAAGAATTATATAAACATAATATTATCTTTAGTACCTCCATCTGTATTGAATTTCTATCAGTGCTGTGAACAAACTCTGAAGTGCTTGAGGCAAAGCTTACATGCTGTTCTTTGTTAGAGACTTAATCTCAAAGACAATGCATGGGGACAAAAGGATTGAGGATAGGGAGAAAGGAGAGCCAATGTGTGGTTGTATCATGGAGCTGGCTGCTTCTCTGAATTAAGCAGGAGAGTTGGTGCAATCAGATTACCCAGGATAAAATTGGTGGTAGTAGAGAGGTTTGCTACATGGAGACAGAGAGAGCAGAATCCTTTGACCTCAGCAGTTTGGGGCTCTAGTATGCTATGCCAATTCCATACGGACTTTGGCATCAATGTGATGAAGCTCAAAGAACAGAAAATCTGGCCAGGAGTGGTGGCTCACTCCTGTAATTTTGGCTATTTGGGAGGCCGAGGTGGGTGGATCACTGGAGGCCAGGAGCTCAAGACCAGCCTGGACAACATGGTGAAACCCCCTTCTCTACTAAAAATACAAAAAAATTGAGCTGGGGCTGGTGATGCACTCTTGTGGTCCCAGCTCCTTGCGGGCTGAGGCAGGAGAAACTCTTGAAACTGGGAGGCAGAGGTTACAGTGAGCTCACATCGTGCCACTGCGTTCCAGCCTAGGTGACAGAGCAAGACTTCATCTCAAAACAACAAAATAACAACAAAAACGGAACAGAGAATCATCAAGTTGCCTAAGGTGGCATGACAGCCCCATCCTGGATTAGATCTTCAACATCTACAAATATTTACTAACTTTACCACATTTTTTATTTAATGTAATCAGGACGCAACTCTTATAAATTTTAAATGCTTTTAATTACAGGAAATTGAAAGGTCTAAAATAAAAATGAATAATGCACTCTTATATAGCTATCACTAATGTTCCCTGCCCAACACATGGCAATATTGTTTACATAATTAGTGTATCCTTTGCTTATTTATCATGAGTCAGAATTAGAATGTGACCAGGAACATAACAATCTTGATCTGATAGGGGTAGATCAAGCAAACTCATCAATTTAGATGAACCCTAGAAAGTTTGGTATATTACCAACAAGTTTATCATGATACCATTCACTTGTAGTTTTTTTCATATTACTTAATTTTCATAGCCCTAGAGGAAGAATCTTCCTCTACAAGTCATTTTTGGAGAAGTACCTTAATTTAGCTACTTAGCTTGTTTACCAAGTTAAGTATATAAATGGAAACTAGATGGCTTTTTAAGGATATCTAGTCTATAAATCTCATATAATAGTGACTCACGTGTAAATAACACCCAATGTCTTTGATGGATTAGTGTTATGTACCCCAGCACTATTTAATTGAAGAGAATAAAACCTAATTCTAGATAAGGAAATTTATTGTCCAGGGTGTTCTGAATTTAATATCTGTGCTTTAGACCTGACCTGTGCAGGCTAGTTACTGAATAATTAAGAAGAACGCTATTCACCAGTCCAGACTCCAGGATTCTGGTTTTCAGTAACCAACTACTAATGAAATCCCTGAGAATTCCCACAGCGCAGAGAAAACAAACGTTATACAATTATGCTAGGCATTTCTCACTTCCTTTATAGTAATACACCATCCAATTAACAATCTGGTGGGCCTAGGGATTCATAAAATTTTTAATAGAACCTTTAGGCTTTCTCAAGCGAAATGTTAGAATTAAATATAAAAGGAAACAAGATCATTAGATGAAAAACGATACTATAAATATTTAATTTCTTGGCTTGGAATAGGATACCAAGTTTCAGTTCATGGCATCTGTTCATAGAATCAAGAAAGACCTCCAGAGGTCATTGAGTCCAGACCTCGCCTCTGGGAAAACTGTGCCCAGGACATCCTAGTAAATAGCTGGATCCTGTTTCCCAAAAATCAATAGGAAGGAACAACCTCACCTTTCCTTCATCTTTCCACTGGAAAGACTCAAGATATGACAGCATCTAAAAGTCTCCCTTATTCACAATTGACTTGAAATCCCATAGAAAGTCTTTGTACCTCCATTCCATAAGAAGACCAGTATCTCCTTCCTGGGGTTTCCTATCAATGTACTTTGGAAAGATAGTAACTTTAAAATAAATGTTTTAGCCAAACGCAAGAGCACATACCCTGCTCACAAACAGAGTAGGGCATTACACAGTGATACAGTTTGACAGGCAACGTATCCTTGAACTTTTTCCTTTGAGGCTATTTTATATTATCTGACATTTCACCAGATCATGCTAGTGATTAACTACCTTCAGTGTCAGCATGGATCAAAGTCTTCTTTACTTGATAAAAGTCTTCTTTACTTCATAGATAGACTTTCAGAATAGCTAAGATAGACTTTCAGATAAGTGTTTGGAAAGCATTTGACACTTTCCTGGTCATCGAAAAGCAATCAGCAAAAATACAAGGTAAGGAATTAATAAGCTGGAAGAGAATCTGGCCAGCAATCTTATTTTACAATGTGTAGATAAGTGAAGCTTAAAAATAATAATACTGTGTAGGAGTTTGGGGATCTATATTATATTTGGCTCTAGAAAGAGAGAAGTGTTCTACGGTGATTAGGATCTATCTTAATATTACAGTCAGCCAATTTAGAATACTGTATGAGTGTGGCAAAAAAATAATAATAAAACCAGTTTATTAAAGTCAAGTCTTCCTGAACAAATGAGCATCATTTTGGTATTAAATTTGGTCAGTTCACACAATATCATGCTTTTTTCAACTTCTAAAGAATAATTTCAGAGTTGAATGGAGGCGTTAATTATCTTTATTGAAACATCATGTCCTAACTTGTTAATATTCCTAAAAGGTTATCCCTGAGATAAAGTGTTTGCTTTCTGTAGGAATGCTTCCTGCTGAGGACACAAAAGTGTCTACTGCAGAAGACATATTTGGTACACATCTATCTTGTTTTATGAAATAGATGTTTTTACAGAATAAATCTGTCAAACAGATTGTATAAATCATGTATGTGAAAGTAATAGAGATGCTTGCTTCTATCATTTTTCTGTTACCTATCATCTGTGTATATATGAATCTATATGTCTATCATTTATGTTATTATTATCTCTATTTATCAATCAATCAAGACCTATTTACCTATCTAAGATTCTTACCATGAGTTCCTCAAGAAAATATAAATGATTGCTGCTAAGTCTATATTTTGAGCAGACGGTTTAATACATTGAATTTCCTTAAGCAATGCACAGCAAAAAGGCTTTGTTCATGGGCTGAAAAGTCCTCCCTCGTGCATAAGGAAAGTAGGTAGAGGCCTTTGGTGGTGAGTCCCAGTAACTGCTGATAAAACTAAGACAGCTTATCATACAGATTTCCAAATTCCTAGGAAGGCAACAGAAAAAAATGACAGGTGGCCTAGTGCCACTTTATTGAAGCAATTACTACAAAGCAACCCCTTCAACTCCAAAATGAGAAATAAATAAAACATGGTTGGATTTTGTCATAGCACAGAGCCTACATTCATTGCTAGAAAATAAAAATGTGAGTATATGAATTTTACTTGCTAAAATGAAGGGAAATAATATAGCAATTAAGAAGCACATTGGAATCCTTGGAAAAAGAAATACATACAGTATACTTGACCTGCTATGTGATATTATTTTTTTCTTAGACAACATTTCTGTACCTTGTTTATGTCAAATTCAAGCCAATCCATGGGGCTAGATATCATCCAAAGAAAACTCCTCAGAGAAAATGCTAGGGTTACATGAGGCATATGGATGTTTTCTTTTTTCCTCAGCATTCAGGAATGCAACTTACATCTGTGAAGAGATGAGGCTGTCATCCAAGGGACCTGAAGCTGACCTCTTCTATTTGAAGAGATGCAGAACATGAGAGCAGGGAGTAATGATTTCCCTTATGTTGTCACCTCTGTGAACTGGTTCTCTAATGATGGGTGTATTTAAAATGATTCTGCCAATGATACCCAAGGGCCTGGCCTCTGAGAAGATTTAGCCAGCTGCCGGGAGAAAGCGAGTTTTAAGAACACACAATCCTTCTTTTCCCTGTGGGACCAGCCTGCCATTCTGTCTGAACCCAGTCTACCCAAATGCTCTGATCTTTGCCACCGTATCAAGAGCATTCTCTGAACACTATTGTGCTTTCCTGGGACTTGAACATCCCTGAGTGCCTGACTTTTCTTCTTTTAAAATGTTAAGACCTTGAAAAATTTATCTTGACAAATTTAAAACACAGAGAACAATGCCCAAAACTGAATTAATAATTGTTAAAATTTTGTAATGTTTTTTAATCTAAGTAATATATCATTAATGATTTTAAAAAGTCTCTGTTGACTTCTACTTATCTCATGCCCTCTTTCTAATATTGGGTACAATCTTCCAGTAAATGCCTTTCAATTCCAGTTTTTATAAACGTTAGAAATGTTGTATTCCTGGAAATTCAGGGCAAATTTATTTTAAATCACTTATAATCTCATTTATTGATTTTTAAGTTGTATTCTTAATCTTAAATCATGTAGAGTGACCATGTTCTAAGGGCTGATCTTAGCCTCAGAACATTAAGCAATCCTGCAGCAAGACTCCCTTACTCAGTGATTAGTAACTCAATTTTTTAAATTATTATTTTTTATTTATTCATTTATTATTATACTTCAAGTTCTAGGGTACATGTGCAGAACTTGCAGGTTTGTTACATAGGTATACATGTGCTGCATCCATCATCCCGTCATCTACATTAGATATTTCTCCTAATGTTGTCCCTCCCCAATCCCCCCACCTGCTGCTCTCCCTCCCCTAGTGCCCCCACCCCCCAACAGGCCCCAGTGTGTGATGTTCCCCTCCCTGTGTCCATGTGTTCTCGTTGTTCAACACCCACTTATGACTGAGAATATGAGGTGTTTGGTTTTCTGTTCTTTTGTCAGTTTGCTGAGAATGATGGTTTTCAGCTTCATCCACATCCCTGCAAAGGACATGAAGTCATCCTTTTTATGGCTACATAGTATTCCGTGGTGTATAAGTGTCACATTTTCTTTATCCAGTCTATCTTTGATGGGCATTTGAGTTGGTTTCAAGTCTTTGCTATTGTGAACAGTGCCACAATAAACATAGGTGTGCATGTGTCTTTATAGTTGAATCTTTT
>PVKP010010371.1:0-27881 GCA_004027715.1 Plecturocebus donacophilus
ATCCACCTGTCGTCTTTGTAATTGCCGACTTTCAGATTGGGTCTCTGAGTGGACGTCCGGCTTGTTGGTGATGAAGTTTTTTCTGTTTCTTAGTTTTCCTTCGGGGGGCGCCCCTTCCCTACAGAGCTGGGCCTTCCCGGGTTCAGCTGTGCTTGTTCTCAGCCTCAGCGCTTCCAATTGCTGTTCTCCTTGTGGGGATTGGACCAGCCAAGCCCGACTAAAAGGGCATCCAGTCCCATACACTCCGCACTGAGAAGCGCCGCACTGGCCAAAAGAGTCGTGCTGGCGACCCGTGTGGCTCCTTCACCGGTAATCTCCCAGTCTGTGGGCATCAAAAATTCGTCTGCAATTGCAGCGTCCACTCGCTCTCTGCGCTTTCACTGGGAGCCACAATCCAGAGCCGCTGCTACGTGGCCATCTTGGATCTCTCTCCAAGAAGTTTTCTTTGTATAAATTGCCTAATATTTACCTTGTGCCTCAGCAGTATTTTCTCATTCCCACTTCAGATTCTCTAACAGATTTCTCTTCAACTATGAGGAAGTAGGTTTCTATGTCAAGCAGAGAAATCTACGTTGCTCAGACCCCAGAAGACCACCCTTTTCAATATTCTCAGTAATTTATGGACTGTTTCTGAATTGTTTGTTACAAAATAGTTTTCCTTATGGAAAAGAACTCACTCACAGATGCACGAATCCTTTGCATACAAAACATTTTACAAGCATAGAACTGCTATTAGGCTCAATCTGAATGACATAGAAATAAAATAAGCCTTACTACAGGAATGATTTATAAGGTTCAAAGCTACAACAGGCTAGAGGAATATTAAACTGCTTTGTTTTACTGTTTCAGATTTCTGAAACCCCCAAGTTTCAAGAAAGTATTCCCATGGAGATGGTGAGGAAAAGTTGCCTACTATCCTTAAAGAGACTAATCCCTCCAAACCCTGGCTCAGGGAGAGGCAGCATAATGAATCAATGTATTAAGTCCCTTAGCCGGGGACTTAGTCCTTTTCTTGGACTAAACAGGACATATCTGTGTGAGATTCATTACTGACTCAAGTGGGAGATTTTACCAAAAATATAATCAATTGAGTATCTTATTAATTATTTGCAAGAATTAGAAAAAACGTACACATATGAAGGTGAAAGTACCAACATGAAATGTGCAGGTGAATACTTTTATAAAAATTAACCTACAATTGTGCAAATATCTGAGAATACATTATCTTTCTTTTTTTAAAAAAGAAAAAAAGGATCAATATGGAGACATTTGTACAAATGCTATATGACAACATGAAGTTAATGGCCACTTTTAGATTTACCTGTTCTTTCTGTCATCTTTAATGAGAATGAATCTGCTACCATGAAATGGTCTGAGCAGGTCAACTCGAAAATGGGGTGAGAAAGTACCTCTTTATTTATTCTTCCCATTATTTCCCTTCAAATTAAAACTATACCAGCTTTGTCAAGATTAATTCTAATGCAGGTTTCACAATCTTCTAGAAAAGCTCTATGAAAGCTCAAAGCTTAAGAGCTCAATAGGTCTGTTACTGATTCTTAAAAAAAATAATAATAAAATAAGTTCTAACAGCCCCAAACTGTTTTAATATCCACCTTCTCTTTCCCAACTTTGTTTGTAAATTATAGAAGAAAAATCTGGGGAAAGGGAAATCATTATTTTAACTTCCCAGAATTGTGATCTCTACAAACTGATTAAACAACAATGTTGTCTTTTATATTATTTGTGCCCAAAAAATGGAACCTTCATTCCTTCAGTCAAAAGTATACAAAAGATACTCTGTATGTGAACAATACAATTCCTTAAAAGATCACAGAACATAGCCTAAGCAAGAACAGGTCTTACAGACTACAACCTGTGCTCGGGGAGTTCAAAGGCAGGAGGGTAAAAAAGGACCAGAAACACAACGTCTGAACAAAAAGTCTGAATGTCTGCAGAAGACACTGATCCTGAGCTGTGAGTCATTTTAATATTTGTGTTTGAAAATCATGGTGCCTGCTTATGTACAGGTGGTGGGTTTCCAAACCACCAAAAGCAATTCAAGACCACTGAACCTATGCAATTCTAAGACATTGCCACTTGTTTAAAGTGATAGCTCTTAAACTATTACTGAGCAATTATCTGAGAACATATTCTAAAGGAATGAGAGGAAGGAAAAATACTACTGAGGTTTGAAAGAAGGGCACTGAGAGAGAAAAATATGGTGAATACGAAACCCAAGTACTCCAAGAACAAAATCAACCTATGGCTTAAATCTTCAGGCTGAGTAAATGTCAATTTAATGAGAAGGACAGCAATGTGCAGGGATACTAATATTTGAGCATCCAGAATTTATCAAGGCAGTATAGGGTGGAGTTTAAGAGTATCTGCTCTATAGATGCTGGCTCTACCCTGACTACCTGTGTAGTTTTATCTGTTTGGTCTTAGTATTCTTATCTGTAAAATGGAAATGATGTTATAATAGTACTTATTTTATGAATTTTTTTGAGAATAAAATAAGTTAATACATCTACAGCATTTTCAACATTGCTTGGCACACACTCAATAGATTTTTACTAGCATATTATTTAGTTTATTTCTAATTACGAAATGGAAGGGTTTACTACTTTTTTTTATTGCACCTAAGTGTAAAGAATCTCACCTAAGAGTATTTGGTTGGTGCAAGCATGACTGAAGCTTTTGCATTGCTGAAATTTGCCATTTGATATTAGAATACATTCTTAAATAGATGTGGTTAGGTTATACATCATTTTAATGCACATTTCTCACTTTTTGCCTTTTCGTTAATGACTTATTACTTGTTGTTCATTTTATGTTTATTATAGACAATGGAAATGATGTTAGACAAAAAGTGAATTCAAGAGATTATCTTATTTGAGTTTGAAATGGGTCCTAAAGCAGCAGAGACAACTTGCAACATCAACAACACATTTGGCCCAGGAACTGCTAATGAATGTATAGTGCAGTGGTGGTTCAAGAAGTTTTGCAAAGGAGAGACGAACCTTGAAGATGAAGAACGTAGTGGCTGGCCATTGGAAGATGATAACAACTAGTTGAGAGCAGTCATTGAAGCTGATCCTCTTACAGCTACATGAGAAGTCCCAAAAATACTCAACAGTCGTTTAGCATTTGAAGCAAATTGGAAAGGTGAGGCAGATCTGTAAGTGGCTGTCTCATGAACCGAGCAAAAATTTTAAAAAATGTCATTTTGAAGTTTCATCTTCTCTTATTCTATGCAACAACAACGAAGCATTTCTCAATCGGTTTGTGACATGCAATGAAAAGTGGATTTTATCCAACAACCTGTAATGATACCAGCTCAGTGGCTGGACCAAGAAGAAGCTTCAAAGCACTTTCCAAAGCCAAACTTGCAACAAAAAAGTCATGGTCACTTTCTGATGATCTGCCACCAGTCTGATTCACTGCACCTTTACAAATTCTGGTGTAACCATTACATCTGAGAAGTATGTTTAGCAAATTGACAGGATGCACCGAAAACTACAATGCCTACAGCTGGCATTTATCAACAAAAATGGCCCAATTCTTCTCCATGACAACGCCCAACCGCACATCGCACAACTGATGTTTCAAAAGTTGAATGAGGGCTAAGAAGTTTTGCCACATCCGCCATATTCACCTAAACTCTCACTAACTGACTACCATTTCTTTAAGCATCTCGACAACTTTTTGCAGAGAAAACGCTTCCACAACCAGCAGGATAAAGAAAATGCTTTCCAAGAGTTCGTCGAAGCCCTGAGCATGGATTTTTATGCTACAGAAATAAACAAGCTTATTTATCATTGGCAAAAATATGTTGATTGTAATGGTTTCTATTTTGATTAATAAAGATGTGTTTGAGCCTAGTTATAATGACTTAAAATGCACAGTCCATTACTTTTAAGTCAAAACTGTAATTACTCTTTTAACAACCTATCATATACCTATAAATGGTAAAACCAGGATTTAAACCCAGGCACTCTTCATATCAATAAGTCATACAAATACTTAAAATACTTGAAATATATTTTCTACTTTTATCTGATGTCCTAGATAAGTGGTTCTCCAGGAATGATCCCCAGACTAGCTGCATGAGCATCACCTGAGAACTTAAAAATGCACATTTTCTGGCCTCATTCCACATCTATCATTAAAAATGGATACCATTCCACATCTATCATTACAAGGGCATATCTGTGCAGTTACTTTTTCTTTCCATGGAGGATATGACAACTTAGGCAAGATCTTCACAGAATATCCTATAGGAAAGGTGAAACTTTAGGACCTATGTTTATCAAGATTGTGGAGAATTTTACCTTGAAGATTTTGAATAAAAGAAAGATGATATTCTAGGACAGTAAAATTTCGGACTTGCACAGGCACCGGGATCATTTTATTAGCAATTTTCCAGGTCATCCTGGGCAGCTCTCCTCCCCAATCTAGGTTCAGTTCTCTCATCAATAGAATGAATAATCTCTCACATTCCTTACAACTTTATATTCTACTGAAAGTCTAATTCGCTCCCTGATTATACTTTTACAAATATGATAAAATACAATTAAAATATCAAAAATAAAGTGACTGTTGGATTGAGTTATTAAAAAAATAGGAAACTATAGATTTTCAAATTGGATCAAAGAAGAGGTTTGTAGGAGGTTTAGAAATTTTATTTCTAAAAGATTGAAAATAAAGACATATAGTTAAAATATAGACAAAAGTTTATATAATATTTAATTAATAATATAAGTAGGTTCCCTTTGTGGAAAAGAAAAACGAAAATATTACTAAACTACTAGGGAGCTGCCATTAGAAAATGAACTATGAACTGCAGTCCAAGTAGGGTGTAATAATCAGACTAGAAATTCAGAAACCTGAGTTTTAGTCTAAGCTCAGTTTTCCACTAGGTATGAGCTTATTTTGGCCTCTTTGAGACTCAGTTGCTTCAGTTATAAAATGCGCAGAGAAATTAAACTACATCACATCTTAGATTTTTCTAAATCTAAAATCATTTAATCCTTGTTGACCCATCAGACCCAGAGGTGATGATGCATCATTATGTAGGTCCCTTCTAGTGTCAGGTGAGGCAGAAATCACAAGATGAGAAAAATGTAAAACTATTAAACAGAAGTTTCAGAAAAGTTTGGATGAAGTATGGCCTATAGGCAGAAGTCAAGGGGTGATCTCAACATAAAATTATCCTCATAGTCAAGGCCATTCTCATATCAAAGTATAAAGTTTCAATAACAAGATCATACTTTTCCAAGGGAAAAGCACTTATATATGTATATATAAATAACATATTTATTCAATAATATGTTGGATGTATATACAAGTATTATTGTTTTAGAGAACAAGGGGAAAGCACAAGTGGACTTGGGGCTCACTCTCTAGTAGTGAAGACAAGAAAGCTTTACATAGCACTAAAATCTAGCAGGAGTTTTAGAAATAAAATTAGGGAAGAAGGAGGGATCATCAAAGCAGCTCTATGACTTGCCAAGGGCCCACCCATCCTCTCAATCCTTTGTATATGGATGCTACAAGGCCCCCATAGAGGGCCATCAGTTTTGGACTTTGGTTACACAGTAACGAGGGGTGCCTGCCAAAGATCTACCCTTCTGCTTAAAAGAGGCCATACCATATGATTAATAATTTTTAAATAGAACAATACCTTCAAGTTCTTTAACAGTTGGAGAGTCAGGTGGGAACCAAATTACCACCAAAACTCTTCAAACTCCTTGAACTTAACAATTATTTTTATTGAAAATATAATGCGAAGCTGAGTTGTGAATACATTATTGCCCCATTCAACTCAAGGAAGGGAAATCAGACATTTATAAGAGTTTTGAGAGCTATCAGACTCTATTTTCCACTAAGGCAGATATACTTGATGTGTCTAGGAAATACATCCATTCGAAGGGAGGGGAGTCTCTTGGGATAATCTTTATTAAGAGGGCCCATGGAGCATATAAGGAGAAGAAACAGTACCATGTGGCTGGGTCAAGGGAGGATAAGAGAATAAAGAAGAAGATGGAGAGTGAGACGAGATGGAAAGTTAGATGAGCCCAGGGCAGGCAGGGCTTGGAAGACAATGGTAAGACTAAGTAGGCTTTCTCCTAAGAGTGATGGGAAGATATGGAAAGGTTTAATGCAGGAAGGATGATGTGAGCACATCTGTCTTACCAAGTAGATAAAGCAAATATTTTCTGAGGGTCAACACAATCTACTGTGTAGCTTAAATCTCAAAAAGCCCCTGTTTTCTCCCTGATTAGTCAACAGAGCAAGTGACATAAATTGGGGCCCACAACTACACCTACAACTATATCCCAATGGTCACACAGCTACATACTAGTGCTCCTCTGGTTATAAATACCATTCCCAACAGCAGCAACAGAGAATGTGCTCAGAGAAAAGCAACACAAATTAACTCTGGCAGTTATTTGGCTCATTTTTCAGAATCTGTCTTAAAAACAACAGTATTATTTAGCAGCCAAAGAGGACAGAAAATCTTGGCAACTGGCAAAATCACAGTTGGACCTATAGCAATCATGCCATGCTTAGCAGCACTGTCCTTTGAATATTGTTTTTTTTTTGTTTGTTTTTTTTTTTGCTATGATCTGCATAGGAACATCTGTGTTTACATCAGGGAATCTGAAATACAGGCACAAAAGAGAAATGACTAAATAGAATTAAAGAGCCAGAATCACAGTTTCATCTGGCATCTAATAGCAAAGAAGGGACCAACCCACATGACTCGGAATTACAAAATGAGTAAATACAAGGGAATAAAAATAAAACCCAACTTTGACAATAAAGAAAAACTCTTGCCTATTTGCAGTGCATTTATATGCTTGGTATGTCCCATTTCTTCTCTTCAAAATTTATGTGCTTACTCAGAAAAATGAGGAGAAACGATGGCATCACAAGATAAACAATGATAGAGGGTCACTCATCTTTTAGCCTGTGGCAGCTCCTGAAATTCCTCAGCTGGGAAGGCATTGGGATGTACAACAGAAACCCCTACCAAGAATTCTGATAATTTGCATGATCCTTTGCTAGAGTTTGCATTTTTCTGATCTCATCACCATCACTTTATCCCTTTAACTCATTCACAAAGTATAAAGTATATGATATCTATAGTAGAAAAATTTAGATGCAAGTTTTATTTAGCAAACACATAGAAAAAAAATCCCCATCTTCACAGATTGCTTTAAAGCACTTAAGGTCAATATTTTTATAAGGTTAAGTAAGCCTTCCTTATATGTAGTCATATTTTTGTTTTTGTTTTTTGAGACAGGGTCTCTTTCTGTTGCCCAGGATGGAGTGCAGTGGCGAGATTTCAGCTCACTGCAACTTTGACTTACCAGGCCCAAGCGATCCTTCCTTTCACCTCAGCCTCCTTAGTCGCTGGGACCACAGGGACATGCCACCACACCTGGTAATTTTTCTATTTTTCTTTTTTTTTTGTGGGGACGGAGTTGCGCCATGTTGACCAGGCTGGTTTCAAATTCCTGACCTCAAATAATCTACCCACTTCAGCCTCTCAAGGTGCTGGGATTATAGGCATGAGCCACTACACCTGGCTGAAGTCATAAAAAATGGATTGACTTGACTATAAAAACATCTTTGAAGTTTTATATGATGTAAAAGAGAGACAACCAAATTTTTTAAAACCAACAACAAACAGGGAGATAAGAATAATTCTGAAGTTATAGTAAAACAATTAATTAATTTTGGTCTTCTGAGTTTTAGATAGTATCTATCATTGGGGTTATTATGCCATCTCTTAATAGCCTTGCGAAATAAATGGTGCCAAGTTTAGCTAACCTGGGAAGGTGAAGGAGGGGTGAATATTACTCACTCTTTTAGCTTTGGGAGCTCAGAAAAAGACACCCAGAAGAGAAGGCCTCAGAAGTCCTCTCTCTCTGATCTTCTCCTGCCTCCTATCTCTAGCTTCTCATTCTCCCCTGAGGCAAGCCATAGACACTAAAATTCCTCTTCCCCAAAGCAGATCATAGAGACAGACTCCTTTTTCCCAAAAGCCATCCATAAAGCCTAAAAATATTACTCTAACTTTCTCCTGTTTTTCTGTGTGACAGCTGTCATAAAGAAATTAAGATTCTCTTTCCAAAGGAGTCTTACCTCATACCTGGAAGGAAGAAATGCTACCACAGAGAGGCCAAGAAGAATTTGAACAGACAGGCCTTGCTATGTTTCCTCACCGAGGCCACTAACATTAAAGCACACTCCTTTTGTTCAATCACAGTTCTATGGCTACCCATTCTTGATTAAACCTATGAATAAAAATGCAGTTTTCCCTAGTATTATTAGGACTTCATTCAGAAGGCTCCTGCATCATCTAAAAGTTTAATTAAATACATCTATAATGCTCTTCTCCTGTTAACTTGTCTTTTTATATAGGCGTGACCCTTGCAATGGAGAGGAAAAGGATGGTACCCTTTCCACTGCTACATGGCTTCATGAATGTATCTTGTACAGAAGCCTGCACTTACAAGGTCCTTATGCTTGATTTAATGCTGTGCTGTCAACATCTTTAATTTTTTTAATCAATTTTTGAAAGAGGTCCTGCATTTTCATTCTGCAGTGAGTCCTGAAAGTATGCACTGCCCTGTACTCACTGTTCTACAAAGTGCCTCTCTATCTACAAAGCAGTAAGTTTTGTGCCAAAGAAAAATAAAAAGATATTTAAGAAATAACCCTAGTCCTAAAAATCTTATAGTCCAGAAGTAGAAATAAATTTAGTAGTCAAATTACAATAAGACAAGGCAGACAATAAAACAAGTGGCAGAGATGAAGCTCCAGAAGAGGGAAGAGGTGGCTTCTCAGTGCAATGAGGTAAGTATCTGCAGAAAGGCAGCTTTTAGTGGGATCCAAGAAGCAGAGAAGGATTTAAACACTAGCAGCAATGGAGGAGAGGGGCAGGAAGAGAAAGAGTGTGCTGTGAAAAAGCACAGGGAAGGCACGGGTACATGGAATTGTTTGGTTTGCAGGAAGTAAGAAGGATCCAGGCTGAAAAACCTTGCTGGTTTTGGCTTCAAGAGGGCCTTGAATGCCCAGCTAATGAGGCTGTAAATAATGAAACAGGAACTGTGAGCCATTGAAAAAGTTGTAGAGAGAGAACCCGTTGGTCACAGTTGCAATTTAGGAAGATTAAAGCTGGCCTCAGGCAATGATGGTCATTGTGTCACCTCTCTGGACTCCAAGCCCAGTCCTATGTTCACAAACTATGTGAACTTGATGTTTTATGGAGTAGCCAGATGGAAAGTGACAGCCAAGTCAGCATCTACTTCTTTTTTATTCAGTCAGTTAAACTCTGCCAGCTCTATTTTGACCAACAAAAAATGTTCTCTTACTTTGGAGAGCCAATTTTATTGTTTAAGATTTGAATCTGAACACATATACACATACACAGGCACACACACACAGAGGGAGACACCTCCATCTCCTGAAATAGTGCCACTAGAAAGAGTTCTTGTTAGAGGCATTTCAGATAGCATTGGCACTCAATCCATTTTCTTGGAAAAACAAACTTATGGAAGCTAAAATCAACATCATAAGTGTCCAATGCTTAGGTATGTGAGATAAATAATGGACTGTATTCTACAGGTAAGCATTTCATTGATTACCAGTTGTGATCTTTATCAGAGCTGCACCAGAAGAAATCAATAACTCTTGAACTTCAAGTTAAGCCTTGAAATGAATATTCATTCTCTCTGTCTCTTTCATTGTATACACACACACACAACATATGTACAGATACATATGTAACACATACATACATATATATCTCACCCAATATAGAAGACACCTGAATAATTTAATTTCTTTGAAAACTATATTAAATTTCAAATTGGAATTTACATTTCAACCTCTTCTAAGTGTTTCATTCAATCACACTGAGGAAAAAAATATCAATACCCTGCTGACAGTAATTTTTCAATATATTATTACTTGACATCAAATTAGAATTGCATTATCCCTTTAGCATGAATATAAAAGGACTTATATGGAAATAATGTATAAAAGATGAAGCAAAAGAAAAATAAATTAACCACAAGAAATATTCAAGTAAGGAATATCAAAAATTGCATCTCAGGAAAATTTAGTAGATACCTATTAAAATGTATCACTAAAACAAAATGTAAATTTGACTTTTTAGCTTCATTTTAACAATTTATTCACCAAAAAACCAAAACAAAAAAGTTAAATATGTTATCAAAAAGAAATCTTAATTAGCAGTATACTCATTACATGCTCATCTAATTTGTGTATTACTATTTAATAATGGTTGTTTTCAAAAGAAATTTTAAAAATAAGTGCTTTTTAAAAAGTCATGAGAATTGTCAGTATTCTTTTCAATTATAAGATAACATATTTTCTTTAAAATAAATTTAGAGACAAAGAAATTCATTTCAGTGAATATCAATGTATTCCTAAGAAATAAAAAGCTGGGTTTTATTCTAATTTCCATCCTACATTGAGTTATTATGATAATATATAATATCAAGGAAAGAAAAGCTTTCGATATTTCAGAACTGTAGCATAAAATGAATTTTATTTGGGAAATTAAGCTCAGGATTAAAGGATAATAAGCTATTTCTTAGAACTCTTCCATCTTAATTATCTGACCTTTCATATGGAAACTCACACAAGAGATGACTCAGCCTGACAGTGTGAGTCTGTTTAGAAGAGGTGTCATAAATACATTAACCAATAAATAGTTGGAGATGAATTCAATATCCTTTTTTTGTTCAAGCACATTTTGTTTCTCTGAGTTGCTCACTTCTATGAGAAAATGGCTGAATATATGTCATGAAACTCTGAAATTCTGACTTAACCATTTGTTGTGTAAACTGACACCAGAAATATAAAGAAGCTTGTTCAAAGTCTTACATCACATCTCCACAGGTTTGTAGACTATTATGACTGAGAGAAAGGCAAAGTCTTTAAGGTGGTGCATTTCAGATAATAGGGCTAAAGGGAAAGTAAACACTCTCACAAGAGAAAAGAAAGCATTCTACCTTTTTAAAAATTCCATATACTCGGTATGCTTGATGAGTCCTGTCCTCATCATTATTGTTTGAAAACATTGTCGATCAATGGCCCAGAGTTTCACATTTACAAGAGCTGGAGAAAAATAAAAAAACAGGGAAAAATTAATTAGAGAATTTCAACTGTGAACAACATCCTGCAAAAGAGATGAGTTATTCATGAGAAACATGAAAATGATGAACTTTTAACACACATTTAAAGCTAATATCACTATGCTGTCTTCTTTCATTAAAATGTCCTGTATGTTTACAGGCAAAATGTAGTTCATAATTTTCCATGTTAGCATTATTATCTACTAGAAAGACTCCTATTGCCCTTGCTCTTATGTCTCTAAGGGGTTGACAGTGTATAAGGACACATAGGAAGTATTTAGAAATTCAAAGCTATACATGAAGAAAATAGTGTGAAGAGAAAAAGGTTCACGAGTAATAACAGAGCCTGGTAATTACCCAGCATGGTGTTAATGACTCATATGACCATATTTCAATTATAAAAAGTAGAGGTAAAATTTCATTTTTCAGGCATAGGGGAGAATTTACATAATAGAAATAATAATTACACAATGATTTCCATACAAAGCTTCTTTTACAAATTAAAATCTGTACCCAAAGTTGCCACATGGTAGGTTTATTAGACACATTTGTTGAATTTTAATTTCTTCTCTTAACACCCCACTATCTTTGACAGTGCATAATTAAATGTTGAAGTTGAATACTCTACAACTCCACCATTTAATCTGTTAAGCACATGACTAAGAGAAGTTTAAGAAAAAGACAAATGTTACAGTGTATAACACAACAATCTATCATGATAAACTTATGTTTTCAAAGAGCACATTAAAAATTTTGGTAATTATAGTGGTATGATGGCATATGAGAGATTTATTTTATTATTCTCTTTACTTTTGTATATGTTTTCATATTGTCATGACAGAAAATATTTTAAGTTAGCAAATGCACTAAAAAAAAATCATATATTATAGTCAGAGGGTGTGTGGTCTGAGGAAGATCTTTGAATAGGGCCAAGATATAGTTAATTGAGCCAAACATAAAAAGACAGAAGAATGCAATTTTCTCTGCTTCACAGTTCTCAAGAGTAAGCCCAGTGAATGTATGGATCATCATTTGGGAGTGATGGAAAGGAGGGGAAAAAAAAGTTATCAGAGGAATTAGGACATGTGTGTGCCTTGTGGAGAGGAGCTAGAAGTAGTAACACACAAAGAAACAGGGAAGAAGGAAGATAAGAGGAATACTGTACTCCAGAGTAAATCCTATCTTTAAATCGTACCTATTTTTTTCTTGCAAAATTTAAACTACAAAACTAGAATATGACTGACTTCTCCCTTGGCCAACTCTATGTTAATGAAAAACAAAACATGCTCACTTAGGTAGAAATAGAACACAGCATCCAGAATGTGTGTGTGCATGGCTCCATTCTAAATGTTTTTTACAAATGACACCTCATCAAAAACAAAGGTAGTGCAGGTATCCTTCAGCCAGATTCTAATTCATCTGCTGCCTCCAGGCTTTTTTCCACAACACCCTTTTACTTGAGACAAACAGCAAGACTAGATGATATAGCCACAAAGAACTTGGAAAATCAGGAAAGGATTCCTAAGAGTTACAACAGGAAGTGGGATCTTTAAAAATGGTAGGAGTTGAGCTACAAAAGAGGTAGACAAAGGGCAACTAAGTAGGGAAAATACACAAACATGAGCACAGCTGGAAATAAACTTGGGAGTCTACCAGGAAAAGAGACGGAAATGGCTGAGATTTCTGTAGCGTTGCTGCATGGTTTGGGGGTAGTGCATGCACATGCACATGTGTGTACTGTAGCCAAGCTATCTGCAGCACTTTAAATCTGAGTTTGCACCTCAAGCCCAGGCATTGACCCTGGTCCCTCCCCTGTCCTATGAATTGCTGCTTTTTTCTATCTGTACCTCTCCCTAGTGCTTAGCATGTGTTAATATTGTTATGTCTCTCCTAGGTCTATATCATGTTTCTTTATATAAATTTATATATTCCTGCAGAGAAAAGTCCCTGTCTCATCTCTTATAATCTCTGCTGCCCCACTGGAAATCAGCATTTCATTTGGTAGGCATTAGGTACATTTGTTAATGAACTCTATGTACATGAAGTTCATCTGCAAAAAACCCATAAAATAATTTAAGCCTAGGTAGTGTCTGATGCTACATTAAAATATCTAAACTGAATGTATCAAATTTCATTATCTATGTGTCAAACAATGACTTTTAAAAATAAATTGACAGAATTCAATAATTTCATTTTACTTTTCGGTTCCTGTTTACATGGGCTATTAAAATGTCTCTAGGCAAAACTGTAGTTCAGATATTTTCCATGATAATAAACATGACTTGAAGGGATTGCAAATTTGTTCATGACCTTGGGCATGACAGCAAAACCTTTTTTATATTTAGCCTTGCCCAACATACGTATTAGTCAAGTCAGCTTTTTACAGATGGACAAGCATGACTAATAATCACCTTGCCTTATTATCAAAAACATGGTTATATTAGAGTTGTGATTAACATCTTGCTTTTTAACTAGCCTGGTGAAGTGTAAATCTATTGCTTCCATAACTTACAGAGACCATTCAAAAATATATCTCTTCATTCACCTTTGATCTTAAGTGATGTGTTCATCTCTATAGGGAATAAGCATTTCACAAATAAAATCCCTGTGATTTTCATGATCATTACTGTTGGACATTTAAGTCTAAAGGGTATGAAACAGAGACAGTGCTGGGAAGGGATTTTTCTTTTTGTTCAAGTATGTATCTAAAATTCTTTGCTGAAACATAAATCATTTTCTCAGGTTAAGGTCACCCACATCTCACTCAATGGAAAATAAACTCCCAATACTCTGAGACCTCTAAGTGCACAAGTACACCAAGAACAACTTCAACACAGGAAACAGTTGGCCTTCATTTAGGGGAAATGAAGATTACAGAGGAAGGAGCTATAAAGTTGTGCTAGACTAAGAGACCACAAATCTGGATTTGGCTTAAGTTTTCCTACTGAGGAATTCATCTGTTGTTCAATTCACATTCTGGAAGAATACTGGGAAAGCAAATATAAGTATAATGCACTTATAGACTCAAATATTTATTCAGCTCATATTTATTTTATACCAATATGGCAAACACTGGTGCTAGATCTAAGGGGTAGAAAACAAACTCACAGCTCCTGCCCTCAAGAAACTTGTGATCTAGTACAGAGGTGGACAAACTATTACCCATGCCAAATGTGGTCCATGGTCTGTTTTTGTAGAGTCTACTGGTTAAGAAAGGGTTTTGTATTTTTAAATCGTTGAAAAACTTTAAAAAAAAGCATATTTCGTGACACATGAGAATTGTATGAAACAAATTTCAGTGTCCATAAATAAATTTGTGTCCATAAAAGTCTTACTGGAACACGGCCATGCCCATTCATTTACATATTGTCTCTGGCTGAACTGAGTAATTGCAACAGAGGCCATATGTACTGCAAAGCTGAAAATATTTCCTATCTAGCCCTTTACAGAAAATACTTGCTGATTCTTGGTCTAGTATAAGGGAAAAACAAATGAAGAGATAAATGCTACCATGGGGTAAGTTTCTGGGGCTGTGAATACACAAAAAAGGCAATGCATACTTTCTGTGGGGAGGAGCTGATAAGAGATGATTAAACAAGGCTTTGCAGAAAAGACTCATCTAAGCTAGGACGCTACATCTAAAGTTATAGATAGAAAGTCTGTACCCTCTCAAAATTCAAATGTTGAAGTCCTATCCCCAATGTGATGGTATCAGAAGGTAGTTGTCTTGGGAGGAGACTAGATTTAGATAACATCATGAGAGTAAAGCCCACGTGAGGAAATTAGTGTCCTTAGAAAAAGAGGATCTCCCTCTCTGCATGTAAGCACCAAAAAAAAAGGCCATGTGAGGACCTAACCAGGAATAGGAGCACCACCAAGAAGCCAGCCTCTCTGGTACCCTGATCTTGATCTTCTAGCCTCTAGAACTGTGAGAAATAAATGTCTGTTTTTTAAGCCATCCAGTCCATAGTTCTTGATTTACGGTGGTCCCACTTAAAAATTTTCAACTTTGCAATGGTGTGAAAGTGATACACGTTCAGTAGAAACTCTACTGCAGTACTCAATAAATTACACGAGATATTCAATACTTTATTATAAAATAGGCTTTGTGCTACATGACTTTTCCCAACTGTAAGCTGCTGTAAGTGTTCTGTGCATGTTTAAGGTAGGCTATCCTAAGCAATGATGTTTGGTAGGTTGAGTGTTTAAATGTATTTTCAAGTTACAATGTTTTCAACTTATGCGGGGTTTATTAGGATATAACCCCATTGTAAGTCGAGGAGCATCTGTATTTCTTAAAATAGTCCAAACTGACTAAGAAATCTGGCATCCATGGAGCTCCAAAATATCTGTCAATGGAACTCAAGAAATTTTTGAACATGAGAGAGAAAAACACCACCTTTATTTTTACTACCCTATAACTAATATTTAGCATTTCTTTCTATGATTATAGAAATGTGAGCAACAAACCACAGTAGTGATTTGTTACCAATAGAAACAAAAGCTATTTTTATATCCTCCTATATTTGCTGCAGATATCTTAAATATAATTTATACTCACCACTACTTCAAAATTATGGCAGTTACTAGCTCTGTCTCTAGATCCTAGTTTTAATAAGTTATTATATCACAATTCACCATTAAATGTTATCACTCTATTTAATATAAATGATTTTGTTATCCTACGTGTTTTATTTTATGTCTTTAAAAGTATTATTCTTAAAGGGATGCATATGCTTTACCAAACTGACAAATAGGTCCATGACACCCACATAAAAGATTAAGAGCCCCTGCTCTAAGCAAGTCCTGGAGGAAAAATTAGGTCAGAAAAAGAGGTAGTGGGAGTGGCAAGGGCAGGGGTAGTACTTAGCTGGTGTGTGTTCTTAGGGTCATGCTGTTGCTAAAACATCAAAATACTTGTATACTATTTAGTAAACAGCCATTTCCCTAAGTCCCCTGACAGCCTTTACCCCAGTATCTCCTAGGATCCCCACAGATCAGTAACAGGATTAACACTGAGTTCAATAGTGTCCTTACAGATCTTGCTCCAGAATCAAGTATGCCAAGGGGATTGCTAGGTATTTTGGAGGTTATCCTACCACCACCACCACAACCACCACAAGTATTTTCCAAAATGAGGAATCTAGTTGCATATATAAAGAAGAAAATGTGTCCCTTGGAGGAAACTCCAAGTGGTCCAGGGATGCTGAGATGCTAGGGGGTAATCAGAGGTGAGACAAAAATGATAGGGAAAGCACCAATGGTTAGATGGCAAAGGTTCTTGTGTGCCTTGATGTGGAGTTAGGACTTGATCCTGAGGTCAGTGAGGAGGGTCACACAGAAGGGCTTAAAGCAGATGATTCACTTCAGAAAGATTATGCTAGCAGTACCTAATGGTGCATTGGAGGAGGACAGGACTCAGGGGAGAAAGATAGATGTAGAAATAGAGATGGAGTCAGAGATAGAGATAGAGATCATGACAGAGACAGAGATCAGTTACCAGTTCCTGTAATTATTCAGATGGGTGGACCCTGCTAATGGCAATGAAGCTGTAGAGGTAGATGAATTTGAAAGATATTAAGGATCTTAAACAGATAGGACACATCAGGTAGAGGAAATTTGACCCTAATACTCAACTTTCTAGCCTAGACATATAAGTGAAAATAAAATAGTTGAATAACGAATGCTGCATTCATACTATTCAAAAGTGCAGACAGCATTGTATTAGCAAAATTACCCCATTTTAAGGGGTGAGAACTATGCACATTATAAACTAACCTAAGTGACTTGTAATGAGTAAAATTAGCTTGTAACTCTCTTTTACTTTCTACATTCTAAATATAAAACTATTATCTTCAGAGTATTTTCTAATGCTTTTAAAATTTTCCCTGTTATAATAAAAAAGCCTAATTATCTTCAAAACATTCTGAAATCACATGGTCCTATAGATATTTATAGTCTAAAAATAAATGTACCAGGCTGTAAGTCCCAGGACAAACACCTTAACACTCAGATAGCTTTGGGAATCTTAGGAGGCCAAGATGAAATTTCACAAATATTATGAAGTGTCAGCCAAAGTAAATTTTACATTTTGGGAAAAATTTTTTTATTTTATCAAAGTTGGCCAAGAAGATAAATATATATGGCCAATAAGGATATAAAATGATGTTCAACACCACTAAACATTAGGGTAATGCAAATCAAAATCAGCATGAGATAGCACTTCACACCCATTAAGGTGGCTATTATTTTATATATAAAAAATAAAATAATAAATGTTGGTGATGATGTGGATAAATTGGGACCCTTGTGCATTGCTGGTAGGAATATAAAATGGTGCAGCCACTGTGAAAAATAATATGGTGGTTCCTGAAAAAAATTAAACATTCAGATTACCATATAATTCAGAAATTTTACTTCTGAGTATATACCCTAAATAACTGAAAGCAGAAATACAAACAGATATTTGTACATCAATATTCACAGCAGCATTATTTACAACAGCTGAAGGTTGAAATAACCCAAATGTCCTTCAGGGATGAATGAGTAAACAAAATGTGGTTTATACATACAATGAAATAGTATTCAGGCTTGTAAAAAGAATGAAATTCTGATACATGCTATAATATAGATAAACAGAGAGAACATTATGCTAAGTGAAATAAGTCACATGCAAAAAGACAAATATTGTCTGATTCTACTGATACGAGGACGTAGAATAGTCAAATTCACAGAGATAAAAAGTAGAATAGTAGTTACTGGGGGCTAGGAAGGAGCAGGGAAATAAAGAGCTACTTTTAATAAGTTCAGTGTTTCAGTTTAGGATGGTGAAAAAGTTCTGCAGATGAATAATGATGATGGTCACACAACAATGTGAATGTACTTTATGCCGCTGATTGTACACTCCAAAATGGTTAGGATGATACATTTTAGATATATATATAAAATAAAAATGTATTACATATGTATTTTATTTATATATGTTTATATATTATATATTTATATATAATTAAATAACAATAAAATATTATATTTAATATTAAATCCATACATTATATATACGATTAAATACATATTTATCTATGTTATATATGTTTATATATAATGTATAATGATATAATAAATTATAATATGTATTATAATATATTTATATATTATAAATATGTTATAAATAATATAGACATTTTTATTTATTATATATTTTCTTATATATACAATAAAATTTATGCTAACCATTACACATATAATAATAATATATATTTTACAATAAACAAAAGTGATCAGATAGATTTACTTGGCTCAATAACTAAATAAATTGTGTTCCATGCTTTGTTTTACTTTTCATAATTCTCACATCAGTGTTTTTCTTAAGAAAATACTCAGATACCTAGAGTTTTAAGGCAGAGTTCAAATTCCATAAGCAGGCACTGGTGGCATTCCCCATGTCTTTCCCAGCTTCCTCTCCAGCTTCAAGCCTGCCTCTACCCCTCCAGATTAAAGCTTGTTTTACCCCATCCCTTTATTCATGATAGTTCCTCAACCTACAATGACTTTCCACCCATTTGTTTTCTTAAACTCCCACAGATGCTTGCAAGACCCAACTCAAAGATAATTGTGTTAGTCAGTCTTAGTCAAGAGTCTCAGAGAAACAGAACCAACAGGCTATATAGACATATACGTGGATATTTATGAAAGAAGTTGGCTATGCAGTTATGGAGGTCAAGAAGAGACAATCAAATATGACTTTCCGCTACGTTTTTGTTCTACCAGGCCTTCAGCAGAATAAACAATGCCTGCTCACACTAGTGAATTATTTTATTCAGTCTGCTGATTCAAATGCTGATCTTGTCTGAAAGATTCTGATAAATACACCAGAAATTATGTTTTATCAGCTATCTGGATATCCCTTAGTCCAGGTGAGTTGACACAGAAAATTAATCAGCACAATATCTTTTAAAATTTTTTTCCCTTTCCAGACCCTTCTGGGCTCAACCTTTAGCAAGCTTAGCCCTTGATAGGTTTTAATCTGCACTGTCCAGCATAATAGGTATTTGCCCTACATGCTATTGAGAACTTGGAATGAGGCTAATGTGAAATTAGATGTACAAGTGACACAAAAGATTTAAAAGATGGTAAGAGAAAAGTATGTAAAATAACTTAGGAATAATTTTACATTTATTACATGTTAAAATAATATTTTGGGTATACTGGGTAAAATTAAAATTTACTAGTAAAATCCACATACTTGCTTCTCTTTACTTTTTAATGCTATCACCAGAAAATATAAAATTATATATATTGCTCACATAACATTTCTATTGGTCAGTGCTGCTCTAGAATAACAATACTCATAATAGATAATCATTTCTTTCCACTTTCTCTTGTTCCCTGGAATAGAACAAAGTGAGAGTTCATCAAATATATTCTGAATTGAATTTTGTGTGTGTCAAACATTTCAACTAAATAAAATATTCTTGTACTTCTTTGGCAAATCACCACAGACTGCCATAATCTCTATTAGGAAAGAACTGGTTTTCAATTTTAGTTGTGTCTGCAAATCTTTCTCCTGCAGCAGAATGTTAGTTGATATTTCTGAAAAGAAATCCTGAGTGAATTATTTTCCTTAAGTCAGACCATGTTTTTCAAGGAACATTCTCATATAGTAGGTAAGTCTCACTTAAAATGTTTGCTGATCCATACTTTTCCTAAATAGACTAGAAATTGAGGGCTTAGTACAGGAAGAAAGGTATGGAAAGGTATAATTAGCTTATTCTCCTACTTCATGTTTAACATTAAAAAATATCATTTTTAATGAATATGATAAGGTACTTTAATATATGCTCAAGGAATCCCAGAAGCTGTATTCTAACCCCACTTTACTGTTGCTTGACTCATCTGTGATCACTCAGATACTTAGTGTGACAGAATTAGAAGCTTGGGAGAGACCTTGAGGGGCTCCATCAAGCCCATAATTGCTTCCCAACATTATTAAGGCATATGTTAGCCTAAAGGTAAATTCCAACTGCCACAATGTTCTGAGACAAATGCTTCATAATTAGAAAAGGCCATTTGCTGTTTACTATGCATCTGCAGCACACCAATGTCTCCACTCCACAAATTGCCTCACAGTTAGTTGGGAGGATATATTTTAGCCTTTCTTAACTAGAAACTTTTTAATGACATATATTTAGAGAATGGGTCATAAAACTGGACACTGCATATAAGAAACATTATTATACACTTAATAGTAAGAAAAATTACAATCAATGTTGTCACAATATTCATACATTGAAAGGGATGAGGTAAATGCACTGCCCTGTAATGAAGGAGATAAAAATAAAATAGCCGTTTCCGTAAATTCTGTTTGACTTCATACCTTGTAGAAAGTAACCTGTAAAGGCCAGTGGTGACTTCTGAAAATTGTTGGAAAACAATTCACCAACAGGATTCTAAAATTTAAACTGACTTTCACACGTTAAGGATACTAGAAGTACCAAGTGGATGATGATTTTAGTACAAATATGTTCATAATAATGATCATTATTTAGGTTATCTTTATTGAACATTTACTATACAATATGAAACTTTATGTTTGCTTAACATATTTTTTGTTTTGCTTAACATATGTTAATATATATTATCTCCTTTCCATAAATATGCAAATTAAGTGTCAGAAAAGCTAAGTTACTGCCTAGGTCACATGTATAATAATTAAAAGAGTTAGTTCATTCTGACTCCAAAGCCTAGTTTGTTTTACTAATATGTGTTTTTTGTTTTACTTTCTATATTTTAATTTTTTTTAATTATACATATTTACTGTGTACCACATAATGTTTTAGAGTATATATACATTGTAGAATGACTAAATCTAACAAATTAACAATTACAGTATCTCATATAGTCATGATTTTTGTGGTAAGAACACTTTACATCCATTCACTTGGCATTTTTCAAGAATACAATATATTAATAATTACAGTCACTATATACATTAATTGCTACAGTAGAAAAATAATTTCTGCTTTTATCCCATGGTAGTCAGAAATACTTGATATGATTTCAATAGTCTAAAATTTGTTAAAATTAATTTTGTGGCCTAACATATAATCTATCCTAAAGAGCATTCTGTGTGTAGTCGAAAAGTATGTGTATTCTAAAACTGTTGGACAGAATATTTGTACAATTAAGAAAGGTCCATTTCATCTAGATTGTACTTTATATTGAGATTTCTTTATTGATTTTCTGTCTGTATGATCTGTCCACTGCTAGAAGCAGGGTGTTGAAGTCCTTTACTATTATTCTATTGCAGTTTATCTCTCTCTTCAGAGCTATTAACATTTGTTTATATATTTAACTGCTCTGATGTTGGGTGCATGTGGATCCTATTATCATTATATAATGATACTCTTTGTTTCTTTGTAAAGTTATTAACTTAAAATGTACTTTATTGGCCACGCACAGTGGTGGCTCATGCCTGTAATCCTAGCACTTTGGGAGGCCAAGAAGGGCGGATCACCTCAGGTCAGAGGTTAGAGACCAGCCTGCCCAAAATGGTAAAACCCTGTCTCTACTAAAAATATAAAAATTAGCCAGACACAGTGGCTCATGCCTGTAATCCCAGCTACTTAAGAGGCTAAGGCAGAAGAATAACTTGAACCCAGGAGGCAGAGGTTGCAGTGAGCTGAGATTGTGCCGCTACACTCCAGCCTGGGCAACAAAGTAGGAGTTCATCTCAAAACAAAATAAAAAATGTATTTTATCTAATAATTTGTTTCGTTCAGCACTTTGAATGTATGATCTCATTCTCTCCTGACAGATTTCTCCTGACAGATCTCTCCTGACAGATGCTGCTAGGCATACTGGAATTCTTACATTTGTTACTTACTTCATTTTTTTTCTGCTTTCCTCTCTTTGTCTTTGATTTTTGTCAGTTTGATTATGTCTTAGGGTAGTCTTATTTGGCTTGAATTTGATTGGAGACTTTTGACAATCCTGTATTTGGATATTTATATTTATCTTTAGGTTTGAAAAATTTTCTGTGATTATTTCTGTAAATATGCTATTTCCTACTTATCTTTCTTTTCTCCTTCTTTAACCCCTATGACTTGTACATTCACTCTTTTGATGCTATCCCAAAAATTTCACGAGATTTCTTTGTTCTTTTTTTTATCATTTTTTTTCCTTTGACTATATATTTTTTAATAACCTGTCTGGGCATACAGATTCTTCTGTTTGACCAATTCTGCACTGACGCTCTCCATTGCATTTTCCATTTCATTCATTGTATTTTTCAGCTCTAATATTTCTTTGATTAAAAAAAAATTTCAATCTCTCCATTAAATTTCTCATTCTGGTCACATTTTTTTTCTCAATTTGTTAAATTGGAAGATGGCCAAATAGGAACAACTCTGGATTGCAGTTCCCAGCGAAAACGCAGAGGGTGAGTGATCACCACATTTCCAAACGAATTTTTACAGCTCACAGACCAGGAGATTCCCAGGCGGAAAAGCGCCATGAGTCTCCCGCACGACTGTTTCAGCTGGCACAGTGGGTCTCCTCACAAAAACTCACACAAATCTAGGTGCCATTTCAACTGGCACCTGGAACACCTGGGAGACAAGAGTTGCCCATTCAACTGAAGAAAAGGGGGCTGAAACAGGGAGCCAGGTGATCTGGCTCATCTGATCCCACCCCTAGAATGACTAGCAATCTGAAACACTCTGAACTGAGAGTTTCACAGCAGGCACAGCTGGACCTGGGATGGTCCAGCTCTGTGGGGGGAAGGGCATCTGCCATTACCAAGGCAGTCCACCACTATCGAGGCAGTCTGCCATTACCAAGGCAGTCCACCATTACCGAGGCAGTCTGCCATTACTGAGGCAATACGCCATTACCAAGGCAGTCTGCTACTACAGAAACAGTCCACCATTACTGAGGCAGACCGCCATTACCAAGGCAGTTCTAACTGTAACTCTATAAACAAAACTGCAAGGAAGTTTCCATGGCAGCTGGGCAGAGCCCATGGCAGCTTAGCAATGCCTCTGCTGGCAGACTGTGACTAGGATACATCCTCGCTGGGCAGGGCATCCCTGAAAAAAGGCAGCAGCACATCAGGAACTTATAACTAAAGCCCCACCTTCCCAGGACAGAGCAGCTGGGAAAAAAAAGGTGTTTATGAGTTCCACTGCAGCAGACATAAACATACCTGCCCAGCAGCAATGAATGGAACAACAGATCTCACAGCTTAGCACTTGAGCTCCTATAAGGGACAGACTGTCTCCTTGAGCAGCTCCCCAACCCCCATATATCCAAAAAGACACCTCATAAAGGAGAGCTCAGGCTGATATCTGGAGGGTATCTTTCTGGGACAAAGATAACAGAAGAAGAAACTGGCAGCAACTCTTACTGTTCTGCAGCCACTGCAGGTGAGCCCCAGGCAAGCAGGGTCTGGAGTGGACCTCCAGCAGTCCTGCAGCAGAGGGGCCTATCTGTTAGAAGGAAAACTAAAAAAATCAAAAGATACTAACTTCGACAACAACAGAAAGGACATCCACTCAGAGACCCCATCTGAAAGTCACCAACCACAAAGACCACAGGTAGATAAATCCACAAAGATGGGAAGAAACCAGTGCAAGAAGGATGAAAACACCCAAAACCAGAATGCCTCTCATCCCCCTGGGATCACAACTCCTCACCAGCAAGGGAACAAGGCTGGATGGGGAATGAGTCTGAGGAATTGACAGAAACAGGCTTCAGAATGTGGGTAATAACAAACTTCTCCTAAAAGAACATATTTTAACCCAATGCAAAGAAACTAAGAACCTTGAAAAAAGATTTGACAAAATGGTAAAGAGAATAAACAGCTTGGAAAAGAATATAAATGAATTGATGGAGCCAAAAAACACAACACGAGAACTTCAGGAAGCATACACAAGTTTCAATAGTCGAATCAACCAAGCAGAAGAAAGGATATCAGAGACAGAAGATCAACTCAATGAAATAAAATAAGAAGGCAAGATTAGAGAAAAAAGAGTGAAAGAAATGAACAAAGCCTCCAAGAAATATGTGATTATGTGAAAAGACCTAATGTACATTTAATAGGTGTACCTGAATGTGACAGAGAGAATGAATCCAAGCTGGAAAACACTCTTCAGGATATTATCCAGGAGAACGTCCCCAACCTAGCAAGGCAGGCCAATATTCAAGTCCAGAGAATACAGAGAATACCATAAACATATCCTCAAGAAGAGCAACCCCAAGGCACATAATCATCAGATTCACCAGGGTTGAAATGAAGGAAGAAATGCTAAGGGCAGCCAATGAGAAAGCCTGGGTTACCCACAAAGGAAAGGCCATCAGACTCACAGTGGATCTCTCAGCAGAAACCCTACAAGCTGGAATAGAATGGGGGCCAATATTCAACATCCTTCAAGAAACAAACTTTCAACCTAAAATGTCATATCCAGCCAAACTAAGTTTCATAAGTGAAGGAGAACTAAAATCCTTTATGAACAAGCAATTGCCCAGAGATTTCATCACCACCAGGCCTGCCTTACAAGAGGTCCTCAAAGAAGCACTAAACACAGAAAAGAACATCCAATACCAGCTATTCCAAAAACATATCAAATGGGAAAGAGCATCGACACAATGAAGAAACTGCATCAACTAACAGGCAAAACAGCCAGCCAGCATCAAAATGGCAGGATCAAATTCACCCATAACAATATTAACCTTAAATGTAAATGGGTTAAATGCCCCTATCAAAAGACACAGACTGGCAAATTGTATAAAAAGTCAAAATCCATCAATGTGCTGTATCTAGGGAACCCATTTCACATGCAAGGATACACACAGGCTCAAAACAAAAGGATGGAGGAAGATTTATCAAGCAAATGGAGAGCAAAAAAAAAGCAGGAATTGCAATCCTAGACTTTAAACCAACAAAGATCAAAAGAGACAAAGAAGGACATTGCATAATGGTAAAAGGATCAATGCAACAAGAAGAGCTAATGATCGTAAATATATATGCACCCAATACAGGACCACCCAGTTACATAAAGCAAGTTCTTAATGACCTACAAAGAGACTTACACTCCCACACAATAATAGTGCAAGACTTTAACATGCCACTGTCAATATTAGACAAATCAATGAGACAGAAAATTAACAAGGATATCCAGGACTTGAACTCAGACCTGGACCAAGCAAACTTAATAGACATTTACAGAACTCTTCACCCCATATCCACAGAATATACATCCTTCTCAGCACCACTTCATGCCAAGTCTGACCACATAATTGGAAGTAAATCACTCCTCAGCAAATGCAAAAGAACAGAAATCATAACAAACAGTCTCTCAGACCACAGTGCAATCAAATTAGAACTCAAGATTAAGAAACTAACTCAGAACCACACAACTTCATGGAAACCGAACAACTGACTCTTGAATGTTGACTGGATAAACAATGAATTGAAGTCAGAAATAAAGATGTTCTTTAAAATCAACAAGAATGAAGACACAACATACCAGAATCTCTGGAACACATTTAAAGCAGTGTCTAGAGGAAAATTTGTAGCAATAAATGCCCACATGAGAAGAAAGGAAAGATCTTAAATTGACACACTATCATCAAAATTGAAAGAACTAGAGGAGCAAGATCAAAAACACTCAAAAGGTAGCAGAAGACAAGAAATAACTAAGATCAGAGTAGAAAAGGAGACAGAGACACAAAAACCCTTCAAAAAAAATCAATAAATCCAGGAGCTGGTTTTTTTTTTAAAGATCAACAAAATAGATCACTAGCCAGATTAATAAAAAGAAAAGGGAGAAGAATCAAATAGGTGAAATAAAAAATGATAAAGGGGAGATCACCACAGATTCCACAGAAATACAAACCACCACCAGAGATTACTACAAACGACTCTATGTACATAAACCAGTAAAGCTGAAAGAAGTGGATAAATTCCTGGACACTTGCACCCTCCCAAGCCTAAACCAAGAAGAAGTCAAAATTCTGAATAGACTAATAACAAGGGCTGAAGTTGAGGCAGCAATTAATAGTCTACTAACCAAAAAAAAACTCAGGTCCAGATGGGTTCACAGCCAAATTCTACCAGACATACAAAGAGGAGCTGGTACCACTCCTTCTGAAACTATTTCAAGCAATCCAAAAAAAGGGAATCCTTCCCAAATCATTTTATGAGACCAACATCATTCTGATACCAAAACCCGGCAGAGACTCAAAAAGAAAAAAAAAAAACTTCAGGCCAATATCCATGATGAATATAGATGCAAAAATCTTCAATAAAATACTTGCAAACTGATTGCAACAGCACATCAAAAAGCTTATCCATTAGGATCAAGTAGACTTCATCCTGGGGATGCAAGGCTGGTTCAACATACACAACTCTATAAATGTAATTCACCACATAAACAGAACGAAAGACAAAAACCGCATGATTATCTCAGTAGATGCAGAGAAGGTCTTCGACAAAATTCAACAGCCCTTTAAGCTAAAAACTCTCAATAAACTAGGTGTCAACAGAACATATCCCAAAATAATAAAAGCTATTTACAACAAACCCACAGCCAATATCATACTGAATGGGCAAAAACTGGAAGCATTCCCTTTGAAATCTGGCACTAGATAAGGATGCCCTCTCTCACCACTCCTATTCAACATAGTACTGGAAGTTTTAGCCAGAGCAATCAGGCAAGAAAAAGAAATAAAGGGTATTCAATTAGGAAAGGAGGAAGTCAAATTGTCGCTATTTGCAGACGAAATGACTGTGTATTTAGAAGACCCCATCGTCTCAGCCCAAAATCTCCTGAAACTGATAAGTAACTTCAGCAAAGTCTCAGAATACAAAATCAATGTGCAAAAATCACAAGCATTCCTACACACCAATAACGGACTTAAAGAGAGCCAAATCAAGAACGAACTGCCATTCACAGTTGCTACAAAGAGAATAAAATACCTAGGAATACAACTAACAAAGGATGTTACGACCTCTTCAAGAAGAACTACAAACCACTGCTCAATGAAATAAGAGAGGACACAAACAGATGGAAAAACATTCCACGCTCTTGGTTAGGAAGAACCAATATTGTGAAAATGGCCATACTGCCCAAAGTAGTTTACAGATTCAGTGCTATCCCCATCAAGCTACCTATGACCCTCTTCACAGAACTGGAAAAAACCACCTTAAACTTCATACGGAACCAAAAGAGAGTCCACATAACCAAGTCAATTATAAGCAAAAAGAACAAAGCTGGAGGCATCATGCTACCTGACTTCAAACTATACTACAAGGCTACAGTAATCAAAACAGCATGGTACTGGTACCAAAACAGAGATATAGACCAGTGGAACAGAACAGAGTCCTTGGAGGCAAAGCCACACATCTACAAACATCTGATCTTTGACAAAACAAGCAGTTGGGAAAGGATTCCCTGTTTAATAAATGTTGTTGGAAAACTGGCTAGCCATGTGCAGAAGGCAGAAAGTGGACCCCTTCCTGACACTTTACACTAAAATTAACTCCAGATGGATTAAAGACTTAAACATAAGATCTAACACCATAAAAACCCTAGAAGAAAACCTAGGCAAAACCATTCAGGACATAGGCATAGGCAAGGACTTCATGACTAAAACACCAAAAGCACTGGCAACAAAAGCCAAAATAGACAAATGGGATCTAAT
>PVKP010010371.1:27981-64944 GCA_004027715.1 Plecturocebus donacophilus
GGATATGAACAGACACTTTTCAAAAGAAGACATATATGAGGTCAACAAACATATGAAAAAATGCTCATCATCAATGGTCATTAGAGAAATGCAAATCACAACTACATTGAGATACCATCTCATGCCAGTTAGAATGGGAATCATTAAAAAATCTGGAGACAACAGATGCTGGAGAGGATGTGGAGAAATAGGAACACTTTTACACTGTGGTGGGAGTGTAAATTAGTGCAACCACTGTGGAAGACAGTGTGGCGATTCCTCAAGGACCTAGAAAGAGAAATTCCATTAGACCCAGCAATCCCATTACTGGGTATGTAGCCAAAGGATTATAAATCATTCTATCATAAGGACACATGCACACATATGTCCATTGCAGCACTGTTTACAATAGCAAAGACTTGGAACCAACCCAAATGCCCATCGATGATAGACTGGACAGGGAAAATGTGGCACATACACACCACGGAATACTATGCAGCCACAAAAAATAATAAGTTCGTGTCCTTTGTAGGGACATGAATGAATCTGGAAACCATCATTCTCAGCAAACTGACATAAGAACAGAAAATCAAACACTGCATGTTCTCATTCACAGGAGCTGTTGAACAATGAGAACACATGGACACAGGGAGGAGGGCATCACACACTGAGGTCTGTTGTGGGGGACTAGCAGAAGGATAGTGGAGGTAGGGATGGGGGGGATAATATGGGAAGAAATGCCAGTTATAGGTGATGGGGATGGAGGCAGCAAAACACATTGCTATGTAAATACTTATGCAGCAACGCTGCATGTTCTTCACATGTACCCCAGAACCTAAAGTACAATAAAATATATATTTTTAAAAAATTGTTAAATTGTTGTTGTTTTTCTTCCAATTTGCTAAGTTTCTTTAAAATAGCAATTTTGAATTATTTGTTGGGCAGTTTTTACATCTCCATTTCTTTGGAGACAGTCACTATTGCCTTATTTTTTTTTCTTTTAATGCCATAATTCCCTGATTTTTGTTAATCCTTGTGGTTGTAAAGAAATGTCTGCACATTTGAAGAAATATTCACATGTTTTACTCTTCACAGACTGACTTTTTCTGGGAAAGCTCGGAGCTACCCTCTGTCTTTAGGTGGTCTTCAGTAAAAAAGCTGAATAAGCATTTTACTTCATTCTACAGGCTCCAATTCTTAGGCCCAGTAACTCCCCACAGTGTTGAAGAAGTCATCTTTAAAAGTCAAAGATGTATGAACCATTCTGACTTCATCTGATGGCAGGCACTGGGGGCAACAGGGATAGATGGATGTGAGGAATCACATGTACCAATAAAAAAAAATCAATTCTTGCTTTTTTTCCTTTTTGGCTCATGCCCACAGGCACCAAAAAATAGGTGCCAATAAGTAACATGTTCTGAAGATGTGGAATAGGGCTGTGCAAGCAAGGAATATTCCAAGGGTCCCAGCCTTTCTCCTTGCAGTCCTTGTTAACAACAATACACTATATTCCTATATTTGTTAAACCACAATTAAAATACTTGAAAATCTGTGGAAAGTCAGCACTATGCAAAGCTGATGAAGGCTGTGAATTGACTGGTGAATAGGGAAGTAATGGAAATGAATAAATAAACCTTAGGTCATCTAAAACAACCCTGACATGAGGCAAAGGTCTGGTATATTAGACAAAAGGACAGGGAAAAAAAAAAAAAGGAATTTGTCTCTAAGAAATAAGTAGATTTCTGTGTAACTCGATTACAAACCCAGGACCAAGAGTGAAAGGAGGAGTCAAAAAGCCCACAGATAATAGTAGAGTTATGAAGATGAAAATGCTACAAGTTCCTTTTATGAAGAACAGTAAAGATCACACAATCACTTGTGAGCTGTTTACAAAGAAACACAAGAAAGTGATAAGCTCGTCCTACTAGATTGATCTTTCTAAAGCACTAAGCTAATCCCATCGTTCTACCCACCAAACATTCAATAGCTTCTTCCTACTGCCACAAATAAAACAAAATCTATTCATCTTTACATTTAATTCACAACTCTAGTTAAAAGTATCTTTCTAGCTTCATATCCCACAATCCCTTAAACATAACATATTTCAGTCAACGGACTGAATGTAGTTTCCAAATCCACCTATTGTTTCCCTGCCATCAGGTATTTACTCCAGTTATTTTCCTCTACCTACAGCAATCTTAGTAGTTCTTTAAGGCTCAGTTCAAAAGCCATTTTGTCTATGAAGTCTTCCCCATTCACTTCAACTAGAATTTTGCCCCCTCTAAATGTCTACAATCTTCTGATTGTGTCTCCTTAGTGGCTTTTGTCACTATACCTTGCTTCATAGTTATTCATATATCTAAGTTATATTGGTACCATACTCTGAGATCTGTGACATTTTTAAAGTGCTCAGAAGACATTTCAGATTAAATAAATGACTAGGTTACAAAGGGAAAACAACCTGAAACAGATAAGAAATTGAGGATAGTCATCCTGTATAGGAGAAAGGGAAAAGTCAGTAACTGACCGAAAGTATATGATGAGTTTATTAGATTTTAATTAAATTCAGTGGAGCTGTTCATAACAGAATTGAAGGCTACCCTGAAGTCAAGTGTTGAGAGATTTATTACAAACATTTTATAGGCATTTTTTAAGAACTTACATTGTGTCAAGAACTATACCAGGAACTAGTGGTACAAAGATAAATAAGATTCAGACCTTGCTCTCTAAAAGCTCCTAGCAGCTGCAGCCTAACTTTCTTTACTTTTCCTTTTTATTTATACACTCATATTTTTCTTTATTTTTTTCCATCTTAAGCTAACAGCCTTAATTATTCCATCTCAAGTAAAATTTGAATGAATCTACCAAGTAATATTTCTGATGGATTGAGTCATTTCCTTCTAACTTGTAAAGTACAGAATTAAGACCAGCAATAAGAATTTATAGGGTTGCCTATTAAGATTCAATTTAGAGACAAAAGGAGTATAGCAATGGCTGAATCTTGTGCTAAATTTTCCATTATAGGAAGGGTTCGGGTAGACCACCTAATAAAATAATAGAGATAGGATTACTGAATTGGATGGTAAATTGAATTGGATCACCTCAAAGGAGAATTTGAACCATAGTATTTTACAGTAGCAAAAGTATCAATGCAGAGAAGAGTGAGGCATACAGCTATATGATTGAGTATATTCATAATAAGTTATTTTGAAGTAACTGTGAGGCATTATACTAATAAGATGATGGTTCAGAGACAGACTCTACATCAAAAAATCAGATGTCTAGAAAAAAGGTGATACCACATGTTGACTTTAATAAAGGAAATGGTGTCTCATAAGATCAATGCTCTATGAACAAATGTAAAGACTCCAGGGGATTCAAAAGGAAAAAAGGTCTTAGCATGTTACAATGAGAGTCAGTAATTTGGAATTTGTCCGGTTTAAGCATTTTTACTTCACCATACAGGAGAATGTGGCTTTGGGCAATTAATTTAAGCTTTCATTATTCTCTTTTAAGAAACAGGTATCATAATGTATGCCTCATGAAACTATTATCAGATATGAGTGAAATAACTCATGGTAGATACTCGGCATGATACCTGGCACCTAAAATATAATTCACTTATTTATGCCTCTTAATGATATTACCATCTTGTAAATATATAGGAAACAGAGAACAAATTGGCACTAACATATTGAGTAGTGACAACGAATTCTAAGAGAGTTAAAAAAGAAAGAACAAAAGTTTAGAGTTGTCATGGAATTGGATCACTAGCTCTGAGGCATTAAAGAAGAATTCCGGTAAACTGCTTCCAGATTTCGGCAGGCTGCAAAGTTAAAAGGAACAATTAAAGAATGACTGAGGCTGGGTGAGGTAGCTCACTCCTGTAATCCTATCATTTTGAGAGGCTGAGGCAGGCAGATCACTTGAGGTCAGAAGTTTGACACCAATCTAGCCAACACGGTAAAACCACCGTCTTTACTAAAAGTACAAAAATTAGCTTGTCATAGCAGTGGGGGCCTGTAATCCCTGCTGAGGCAGGAGAATTGCTTGAACCTGGGAGGCAGAGGTTGCAGTGAGCTAAGATGGGGCTACTGCACTCCAGCCTTGGCCACAGACTGAGACTCTCATCTAAAAAAAAAGAATTACTGATATTGTGTTAATAAGGTGACAAAGACAAAAAACTGGCATACAGAAGCACAGAATTCTTTGAAGGCAAGAAACATATCATCTTGTTCATCTTTGTCTTTTCTGTTCCTGGCACATAATAAAGACTACAAATGTTTGCTAAAAGAATAACTCATACATATTCCTGTCTGGTGCTCTAAGGCATAAATGTCTCCTAACTCTTCGTTTTAGGCTAACCCTTAATTCCATCATAAACAGGCCTCATATAATTCGATCGATGTCAAAACCCAGAAAAATTCTAAAATCAATAATTATTAAACAGATGATTTGTGATTTTTTAGAAAACAGAGGGTGAATGGCCATTGACTAATTAAATCTCTTTTCAATGGGCTTTTCAACATGTAGGAGGGTCCATATCACATCAGTGAGGCTCCAAACACATCACACTTCGAGACTCAGTCATAAGCTTCAGTCCCTGGCAAGCTACTGAGATGGAGTTTGCTAGCAGCCCTCCCATGATGACACAATTTCCCGCAGGTTGGGACATTTTTAACAGTGTGCCTACTTCAAAAATATCTGTACATGTTTGGTAAATGTCATTGCACATCTGTGCATAACAACAGATTTCAGTTTGAATCTCATTAGGAAAATGAGTATTACATCTGTAAGTCCTTTTGTCAGTTGGATAGGCTGTATCCCTAAACACTACACCAAGATGCTGAAAACATATGCTTACATATTTGCTGAAATTCAAGCAAACATCTTTTAAAAATCATACTAATATCTATTCCTTACAAATTAAACTATGTGACTTTAACTCAGAAACATTATTAAAATGTACTTTCCCAAATGAGGGATTTTCCTTTTCCTAGTCAGTTCTTAGACTGCTTCTCTTTCTACAAACAGTGTACATATGCCAGAAGCCATATATTAGACATATCCTTAATTAATCTCATTTCTTGAAGGGAAAATGAAGCATCAAGATTATATGTCTATTAGTTCCCTGCTGTAACTCTTCTGCAGAACTCCCTGTCGACATGCTTTAGACGTTTCCATTTTTGTCGTATACCTCTACCATCACCTCAGTTCACTGCCACCTTAAGGCTAGACTCAACAGCCACAATTTATGAAACTTTTCAAGTTCTCACATAAATATAAAAGCAATGTTTCTGTCTAGGTCCCATTAAGAAAGTATATGACAAGGCTGTTTAAAAGAAACAGATGCAATACTACTTGGCGTTTATTTTCTAGGCTCTAGTAGACTTTGAAATAGAAATGTCCCATTTTGGCCCATTTTCTCTTTAGTAAATTATATGTCATCCTCTAAGTTTGGCAGAATTCTGGGGAAAAAAATCACCAGGAAAGGGAGCTCTCTACAGCCTCGTCTGCTGGCAGATGACATCAAGAAATGTCAAGTGAGCTCAGCTGTTTTACATTTTCAAAATTGTCTGCTTTTGGCACATTATGAGAATGCCATTTTTCTTCTTGTGATTTTTCTCATCTGGAAGACAGATAGTGTTACAAAGAAAACTGATCATTCAAAAAATGATTAGAAAAATGAGCTTCAATTGACATGAGTGCAGAGGTTGATTGTGTGATTATGCAATATGAAAACTGATCATCCTTATTTACAAAGGTGAGAGAAACAGTGTAATCTGTGCTTTACAAAAGGATTGTTGGTATCTTCCGCAGGAAAAAAATCTGAATGCCTTCTAAAAAGATTCTCTGTTTAAACACATTAAACACATTCCTTTTTCTTGCACTGAGCATTCTTTCTACACAATGGCACCAATTGTGAGTGTACAACACAATGAGACTCAGAGTGTTATGGAGTCTCCTAGTGACTCGCTCAACTACATAAATCCAAAGGGTAGACACATTACTCACCCTACTCCTCCAGTCCTTCCAACAAATTCCAGTTGTAACTAAGTATATTTATCTTGTGTCATCACCTTATGCCTGCCTTACCTCATAGGTAATAAGCCTCAAAACTGAGTTATTCTGAGGGTTAACTGTAACAAGTAATTTGTGAACTTTTGCTTTTTAAAATAAGAGCAAAATATAACATTTAATAATTATTTTGATAAGACCTTCCGAAATTCTGACTTTGATAAATTCTGCCCTTGGTCAACATAATTGTGCTAACTCCTTCAGCAGGGAATGGCAGGACAGGGATAGTCAAATATTTGCTCACACCTTTTAAGAATGAGTTCTTACTAAACAGAGGTGAAGATAGGTATAAATATACAAAGCAGAGTTACTTCTAAACTCTTAAGCCTGGCTACTACTGAGGCTTCCATAGATGTGTTTTTGTGCTGCCAGCAGCACCTCTTCCTTGGGGAACTACCATACTGGGTAATGTAATCTCAGTGCCCAGTCCCTACCCATCCCTGGTCCTCCTTTAGTTATGATTGATCAAGTTACATTGTTGCTTAGACTAGACTGAACCTAGTCTGTGTCTCAAGACCTCGAAGGAGTCCTCAATGCCTTACATATCGCTAATTCTGACACAATCACAGGGCTCTTATTTATATATGCATAATACAGAAAGGACAATAACCTCCGAAAGCTTGAAGCCATTTGAATAAAATTTGACAATTTTCATATGGCTTTACATATAAGGTTTTAAAAACAAGTTACAATTCCATTTTATCAGTAGACAAAAGTCTTAGAGGGATTAACTGATTTTATGAAGATTATCCAACCAAAGGTTCAGCTATAGAGTCCTCTTCTGTAAGTCTTTCAAGGACATTCCCAATTCATATTACATAATTTTAACCACAATGACAAAAAATGTTCAGATCAATATTTTACAAATATTTAATATTTATATTTTCTAAACTGTAAACCTGGAATGCATGACCTTATCCACAGCAAATTATTTTAAAGGTAAATTACTTAAGGATGGACACATTTCTAGAAATCTTAAAGCAGTCTGACTGACTTTCTTGGAAGTTATGACTAAGTGGTAAGGATCTCAAACAGTAAGTAAAATTATTAGTAAGTATTGATACAAAAAGGAAAATACTAAGTCACTAAGTAAAGCTTTAATATAATGAAATATTTGTTCCACAATACGAATTTAGAAAATATTAAATGCCAAGTACTATAGTATGACAGTAGGCAAGACACATATATTTCCTCTTCTAAAAGTTTATAATGGCTTAATAGAAGAGAGAACAATACAGCAAGCAATATCAATATAGTGTGGTGAGTGCCAGGCTCACCTGGCAAGTGCAGACTGTGTGGGGAGCCTCCTGCAAGAACATCAAACCTAGCCCTAGACATGAAGAAAGTTCTCTGTGGAAAAAGGGCTTACAGTTAGCCCTGGAAGAGGAGGAGTTACCCAAAAGAAAAGAAGGCTGGTCAAATTAATGATGTTAATAAAGCTAGCAAACCTTACTTTTACAACTTTAGAAATAAAAAATCCTATTTCATTTTTTCCTTTGTTTGAGCCCCACCCCCAAAATGAAGACACTCTTTGTTGAGTTTCAAGGCCATATACTCCTAAAACATATGCAAGGCATCTTACCACTCATCCTAGAAACAACAGATCTGCCAGCCTAGACTACACTACTGCCAAATTTTCTATCAAGTAGTCAGCAATTTAGTAGATTTTAGCCAAAAATTAATAAATTATCAACAAACTTTCCACCTTCTCTGACTTCACTGATACTGTTTATTCCACTCTGATACTCCACATCTCTAACAACTGACTCTATACATTCTGGCAATAACATTAGCTATAGACTTATGGAAACTTCAGATCTATTTTCTTGGGCATAGCTAATATCACCTGCTTCAAAGATGCAGCAAATGATGAAAGGTGGAGATAGTACAGCTCAGGTTCCATAACTCCTATGTCATTACTAGCTACAGATGCATTATTATGTTGTATACACAATACAAGTTATGATCTTAAGTAACTAGTGATCTATTTACCTATATTGGCTGAATGAGGCATCTCCCAGTCACTGACAAAAGTAGTAATAAGTGCTTTCTAAATCATACTATGTCCTTATCAATTTGGCTTTATGGAGTTGAACATAGCATGAAATCATCATGTTATCCAAGTACAAATATATATTGAACATGGCATCATGTTGACAGGAGCCATCAGCTGAAATACACCTTAGTTCACTGTAGCCTCTACTATGCAGAGTTGGCAGATAATCAACAAAACTCTCCTGGATTCTTAATATTCTTGGTATCTCATCTCCACTTAGTACTGTGAAAAAGAAACGTAAAATCTTCAATGTCAGTCAATAATGCAATAGATAGACATTGAGCTGTTACAAGTTGCACTCAAGTAGAAAGTAGGAATATGTTTTAGGATTCCAATTTCATTATCCTGTTTTTCTTTTTATTGGCTCTTCAGTTTCCCTGATCAGTGTTTTTAATGCACTTTTTTCTTTGCTATTCCAACCAGGAAACAGTAACAAAGAGCAAGAAAAACATTCGTGGTCAGGGTTATGCCACAGTAACAGTAGACAGAGGTTTATTCAAAGGACAGAATAGAAACTTGGAAACACTAGAAGTTATACTCAAAACCACTCCTGATCTTCCCCTTACATTTCATGCACTGGTTACCATTTACCCATTCTCAGACAGAATGGATAAAGGCAGGAGAACAAGCTTAGTTTTTTTAGGACATTTATAAAATATATCAAGAAAAAATCAAGAATCTATTTTTTATGAGGACTTGCTATATTCCCAAATGTTTTAATATAATAATAATCAAATTACAATTTATGATCTAAAGAAGGAAGAAAGAATCACAACCCCAGTAAGCAACTTTGATTCTTAAAAAATGAGAAGAAAATTTATTTTAATTAGTCATGGTCTTTACACTAATTGCTCACCTGTCACAAGTTAGCCTTTTCCCATTAAAAACACACTTGGCCTTTTAATATTAAAAAAGAAAGATGAGAGGCAAAAACAAAAATGAATGTAATTTTTTAATCCAAAACCTGTGATTATTTTTCAAGTTAAATTAATGGCAGTCTAATTGACACTAATGAAACCATACAGTCAGATTTAGATTTGGGAAACTGTTTCTTATTTCATCAGGGAAGAAAGTTCAATATCATATTGTGGGTGAATGCCTGAATAAAGTATGTAGACTAAGGGTAGCTTATCAGAAGTAGACAAGGCACAGGCACACCCCATAATCTGTTATAAGCTCTAGGGTACAGTCACAGTTCGATCAGATTGCTCCAATAACTAGCAAAGTGACAATCATTTCAGGATTTAAATATGCTGGAACTGACTTTTTTTTCTTGAACAAATAAAAAACTATTCTGGTTTCCTTAGAAATGTCCCAGGGTAAAACTATTCATCCTTTCTGGTAGGTAGAAGTTGTCTTTTTGTTTTGCTTTTTAACTTTGAAAAGGATGACCAACCTATGTTTCTGGTTTAAGACCACCAAAGCACCCACATGAGCTGATGCTTAAAATCCAGTGGGACAGCCACATACGTGTACTGCATTGAAATATCATGAGGAAAAAGGCATTCCGTGAGCAATTTTCAGGAAGCCCACTCATCTCCACGCTAGACACAATGGCATAAAGAAGAGCTGAAAGGCACAATCCTGCATGCACAGCACGTATTTAATCTTTATTAGAACACAAATAAGAGACTCTGCAGGGCTCCTGTGGAAATGGGGAAGTCAGGGGCCTGTCAAAGGGCAGACTCAGCCAGAGCAGGGAAAGAACACATCAGTCACCCAAGCAAAGGAAGGCCTTTCACAAGGGGAGTGTTAAGAGCAGCAACCAAATATAATGAAATGTCAAAAGGGATGGAGAAAGAGTTAACCAAGATGACAAGAGGGCAAACACCAGAACCAACCCTTTCCAAAGAATTAGCCACTTTTGCAAGAAGCTGCTATGTTCCTATTTTTAGGACTGTGGTTTGTTTTCAATGAAACAAGTTCACATCACACACTTTCCTAAACATTTATAAACTGTCTCATTTGCAAAACAAAGAAACAATCTTTTTAATGAAGGCTCTGTGGTGAAGTATAATTAATAATATTCAAATACTGTGCTGTTTCAGAACTTAGGCAGTGGTTCTCAAACTTTAGAGGGCATCAAAATTCCCTGGAGGGTTTTTACAACACATCACTGGGCCCCAAACCCCCAATAGGTCTTGGCTGGGGCTCAAACACGTATATACGTATCAAATTCCCAGGTGGTGTTGATGAATGCTGCTTGTCCAGGGATCATATTTAAGAACAATTGGTCTGGCCGGGTACTCTGGCTCACACTTTCAATCCCAACACTTTGGGAAGCCAAGGCAGGCGGATAACTTGAAATTAGAGTTCAAGACCATCCTGGCCAATATGGTGATGAAAACACAAAAATTAACCAGGCCTGGTGAGGCACACCTGTAATCCTAGCTACTCAGGAGACTGACATGAGATAATTATTGAATCCAGAAGTAAAGGCTGCAGTGAGCCAAGAAATCATGCCATTAAACTCCAACTTTGGGGACAGAGTGAAACTCCATCTCAAAAAACAAATTTTTTAAAAAAGGGCTATGATCTAAGGAAAATCAATAAAGTTATATAATTTCATGCCAAGGCTTATAACTGGACCATGAGGAGCAAGAGCAAAGAAAACGCCTTATTTACTCTTTTTCCAACATATTCAAAACCTGAAGGAAAATCTGGAGGCAATTTAATTAATTGGGGTAAAATAGTTTTATTGTGTTTTTTTTCCTAAAAGATATTTTTTTTTTCATTAGTAAGAGTTTTAGATAAGTGCATCACAAACTTAAATGTATGTATGAATCACCTGGCAATCTTACCACTGTACAGTGAGAAGTAATACAGCACAGGGGTCAAAAGAGAGGACGCAAGAGTTAGGCCGCCTGGATACAGGTCTGTATTAGTCTGTTTTCACGCTGCTGATAAAGACATACCCAAGACTGGGCAATTTACAAAAGAAAATGGCTTAATTGGACTTACAGTTCCACATGGCTAGGGAAGGCTCAAACTCATGGCAGAAGGTAAGGAGGAGCAAGTCCTGTCTTACATGGATGGCAGCGGGCAAAGACAGAATGGAGAAGATACAAAAGTGGAAACCTCTGATAAAATAATCAGATCTTGCAAGACTTCTTCAGTACCATGAGAACAGTATGAGGGAAACTGCCCCTATGATTCAGTTATCTCCCACCAGGTCCCTCTCACAACACATGGGAATTATGGGAGCACAATTCAAGATGAGATTTGGGTGGGGACACAGAGCCAAACCATATCAAGGTCCAAGCTCTGTCACTTACTAGCTGTGTGATTTGGAGCAAGTTACTTTAACCTCTCCGTGCTTCAGTTTCATCTGTAACATTAGACTAGTAGAAGTACCTGCCTCATATGATGTGAAGATACAGTGCTTGGCACAGGTAAGTATTAATAAACATTACCTGTATACACAAAGAAAGGGATCTGATTTGCTAGTATTAAAACTATAATAATTGTATACAGATCTCCTTGGCTTACAATGAGGCTACAACTTGATAATCCATGATAAGCTGAAAATATTGTAAGTCAAAAACATATTTAAGGCCCTGATAAAGCCATTGTAAAGTCAAAAAATCGTTTTAAGTTGAACTTTTGTAAGTTGCAGACCATCTATATTTGCTTTTTATATATTCTTTAAAAGTGTTTAAAGTTAAGTAGTCCTTGTTTAGGATGAGAGGAGTCTATATAAGATTAAATATCAATACTTGATTTAATAGAATTCTTCATCTCTCTGTTGGTTGCTATTCCATTTTTTATAATACCTAAGGCTTGCATATAAAAGATTTCCATACTTTTTTTTAACATCTAAGGCAATATTGAACTAAGTACAATGGGTGTTGGGGACTGAAGTGAGGGGGAAAGTAATAATGAGGAGAAAGAAAAAATAAGTACTTTGCCCATTGTTGCAGACATAACTGTTGGTGAATTTTCATATATAACTACATACTTGATTTGTTTGTAAAAAGGAATCATAGGGACTTCTAATTCTGTCCAGTTTTCTTTTCTGTTTTTTTGAGACGGAGTCCCATTTTGTCACCAGGCTGGAGAATAGTGGCACAATTTCGGCTCACTGTAACTTCCCCACTCCGAGTTCCAGCAATTCTCCTGCCTCAGCCTCCTGAGTAACTCGGACTACAGACATGCACCACCACATCTGGCTAATTTTTGTATTTTCAGTAGAGATGGGGTTTCACCATGTTGGCCAGGATGGTCTGGATCTCTTGACCCCATGATCCTTCTGCCTTGGCCTCCTAAAGTGCTGGGATTACAGGCCTGAGCCACCATGCCAGGCCCTCCCTCCAGTTTTCTTAAGAGCAATAGTTATTACAGAATTAGAAACATACTTGCTACATCCTAGTTTTTCTGCCCCTCTCCAGTAGACAGAAGTAATGCTAATTCCAGCTACGACTACTTAAGAGTGCTTGTACTCGCTCTTGTTTTCTAACGGGGAATATAAAGTTCTGGCTGAATATTTATAAAGTGGTAAAAACAATTTTCTATGAACAGTATAAAAAGACTTTTTAGGGACCCAAACCACTGCGGTTACGATGGTACATTTTGTAATGCTTGTCTGCTTCCAAATGTCAGCATAGCGAGACTGTTTTCGTGAGGCTGTTAACATTTTATAAAAAGGTAATCTGGGATAACTGCAGAGGCCTAAAACTGCACTTGCTATAACTTCCCTCTTGCCTTTGGGGAAACAGACTCTCTTAAAATAACAACATAACACAAAAGCTTTGTAACCAATGGCTTGTTTATGTCTATACTATCAATATTTGAGATCATGAGTATTAATACACATGCAGACTCAAAGAGATTTGATGATTGAAATTACCCAGATGTCTGGGTTTTTAAAATTATTTGTAAAGTAGAAAGGGCATTTGGCCCTGAAAATTAAAAAAAAAAAAATTATATCAAAAAGTGGAGATTTTAAAATTTGTTTTAGTGACAACAATTGTTCTCTAGATAGAACACAGTAATTATTATGAATATCTTAAATACCACCCCATCCAACAAGACACTTCTTTCCCGAGAAACCATTTCCATTGTCTTTAGAATATGTAAAATGACTTGAAAAAGATTCCAGAATTTTAAATTCTACAATTCTAAAGATGATAAATATTTCTTTCAAAGGCCAAACATTTGTTCTTATTCAATGTCAAAATTTTATATTATGACACCTGTTTCACATGAATAAGAAAAAATAGGCCATCTTCTTGGTTTACAAATGGAATGCAATATTTCCTGCAAATAATAACCAGGAACAAGCTTAATGACCTTTCCAGTTTTATCAGAAAAAAATTCCCCAACCATCAACTACTATTTCATACAATCTGTAGCCAAACACATTATCTAGCATCAAATTATTTAGCTAAATAAAAATAAGTCAACCAAACCAAGTCAATCATACATTAATTTGAAGAACTTACAACACAGAGACAGGCTCAATTATAGGGTCTAGAAATGATTAAAAATTACTTACAATTTTATAAATAGAATCACGAGTTAAGCGGTATCTTAAGACTATTGGTGGCATAATGATTGCCTGAACATGTACATGAACATATATTTTAAATATGAATTTTAAAGTTCCTTAGAATGTTTTTAAGTTCTTTTTGATAAAATACTGAAGACAGAAGAATATGTGATTTGCCCAGAGTCTCCCAAAATTTATTATTATTTTATTTATTTATTTTTGTTATGCATCCAAATTGTATTCCACTTTATTGAAGGTTCTTTTCACTCTAGTATAAAACCCATAGAAAATGTTAGGCCTCTGGGAAATCCCTGTGGGGGTTTACGAAGAAAGTGTGTAGGGAAAATAAGAAAACTCTACACTTAAAGTTTATCTCCCACTCTGATGCTCAGTTCAACTCTACTCAACCCAAAGGTAAGATATGGTACAAATTACTGCTCATTTAAAACCCACCCCTAAAAGCAGACTCTGTTACCAGAAAAAGCCTACCTATTTTGTAGAATTAGATTACACATTAACTTTTTCTACTCCTCTGTAACTAAAAGAACAGATTATGCCAAACTCAAAATGGGAGATTCAGGCTAAATCAACTAGGTCATCAAATAGAGGAGACATCAAAACCAGGCTCACTTTAGCCCTCAACCTTTTCTGACAGTCAGAATCTTGGATAGAAAACTATTTCAAAAACCAAAGTAGTTTTTCCCCAGGCAATTCAGCTGATGGACATTGAGCAACATAAAATGAAGTAGCAAAACATCAAAATCAATAACCAGGAAATGACTATAGTAAACCACAATTAAAAAAACCACAGTAAACCACAATTAAAAAAAAAAAATAGTCACCAATGGCTCTTTAAAAACATTGAGTATTCAAAGCCAGGTCACAACTACAAACAGCAACAAGCCCTGCAGGAAACAGCTGAGAATTCATTAGCCAGGTGCCATCAGAGATAAATGGTCTAGGTGAGCCAGGAGGTAGGGTCTTCTCTTCAGCCATTTCTGTTCACTCATGGGGGAAGGCCTTTCAAGGACTCAGTAGGTTATATGGTGTAGTTAATGTTATCACATGATTTTTGCTCAATAGCAAATTTTCAAATTAAAGTAAACATACTGTTTTATGAAAGAAACTAGCAATCTTTTGAGTCAGATATACCTGGGTTGATATGCTGACTCAATAATTCACATTTAATAGTAGTAGGATGTCCAGGCAGACTTCCAATTGGGATTTGGATTTGTCTATCTTTGGTATCTCCCAGTGGCATATAAGCATGAGTTGATTTGTATGTTAGACAGGGGACCCACAGGGAAAAGTTTGCATTGCTGCCTAAGACAAAGGACAGGAAAGACAGAAGATCTATTCTCCAAGTAGGGCTGTCATAAAGTTTCAAATAAAATACCAAATCATACAAGGAATTCTTGTAACCAAGTACCTAACAGGATCAAGAGTACATAGTACATGCATAATGAATAAGCTAGGGTATTCAGAAACATATCATTTAATGGGTGGTTCTTTTATGGAAATATAGGGCAAATACTGGACTGTCTAGTTAAAACATGGATATTTAACAATCCTAACCTTTGCTTAAAGCTCTGTTCCTTCTGTTTCTCCATCTTCATTCTGAGAAAACCCAAATACCTCTTTTCCAGTGCAAAAGAAAACCAACAATCTTTTCATATTCTTTTCAAAACCACAAAAACTCTATAAAGATTACCAGCTTATTTATCATAGAACAGCTTATGGCTTTATTAAACAAAATACACATGCATTTATCTCTGAAGTACCAACATTCGGATTACTTCATTAAAGTCATCACTATCCCAAGAACAAGGAACAGATATCTGACTTGTTCTGATGCCTCCTAGAAGAAGGAAAAACTTTCCCACAGATAAATATCATATCTACTCTTAAAGCTATGAGATTATTTCTGGACATTTGTAAATTATTATGTTTTTTCTTGTCTCCAGCCACAGAAGATTCAGAAAAAGAAAGTCCAGTCTTAGATAACCCACCACACATTTTTTATGGAATTTAAAACTAAGCATAATCCAGTCTTTAAAATTATTTTCTCTTTTTTTAAATTTATTTTTCTTCTACCAAATGGAAAGCTAAAATAACCTGAGCAAAATAAAGGCATTAAACAGCATCCTTTGCATCCTGCTGCCTTAGAAGCACTCAAGGGCAGCACCCAGAGTAAAAACATAGCTTTCTGTTGCTGGTCAGTGACACTGGTAGCAACAGCAGTCACCATTTTCAAACAACTTGGCAATTAGCCAGTATTGAACAGGAGGTCACAACATCCTAAGTACATAGAAATGTTCTCAGGAACTCCTATAAAGACTTAATGGGATAAACACCACCAAAATATGAACTTTCATGCCTGGTGTTAAACTCCTGTATCCTCACAGGCTGGCAAACCCTGGTGCATTCCAGATTATGTACCTGTTGAGGCAGAACCATGGGAAGGCTACCATGACAGGACCTGGAAATGCCAAGTTACTTAATCATAAAGCTTAGGCTTCACTGTGAAGAAACAATGTACTGTAGGAAAAGGCATAAGTAATCAAAATTAAGATAGAATAGTCAACAGAAGCAATTAAAATGTTTTTCAGGAGGCAAATGGATATGTAAACTATGGTATAAACAAACAACGGAATATTACTCTGCACTAAAAATAAATAAGCTATCATGCCATGAAAAGACATAGAAGAAGCTTAAATGCAAATTGCTAAAAGAAAGAAACCAATCTGAAAAGGCTGTGCACTATAAATTCCAACTACAGAATATGACATTATGGAAAAGGCAAAACTATGGAGACAGTAAAAAGATCAAGTGTTGGGGTGGGGAGAGATAAAGAGACAGGCTCAGAGAATTCTTAAGGCAGTAAAACTATGCTGTATGATGCTATAATTGTGAACACATGTTTTACATTTATCCATACCTACAGAATGTACAACATCAAGAGTGAACCCTAGTGTAAACTATGGACTTGGCAATTATGATGTGTCAATGTAGGTCTGTCAGTTATAACAAATGTACCATAGTCGTGTAGGATTTTGATCGTGAAAGAGGCTGTGTATGTGTGGGAGAAGGGAGTATTCAGGAAATCTCTGTACCTTCCTTTGCTGTGAAACTATTAATAAAATTACTCTAAAAAATAAAGTCTATTCAAAGTAAACAGAATAGTCAGTCTAATGATAGAAGCACAGAATGCTATGTGAACACAAAAGATGGGCATCCTATTTTGTGGGAATGAAAGAAAGCTTTCTTAGGAGGGAGGGTAAAGAATTTTCCAATACTTTCTAGATGTGTTACTTTTTATAACCAATCTGAATGTCAAGTGCTACTTCTTTATAATGGGCATAATAATGTATACCTTGCATCATTGTGAATATGAAATATTATGTCTGTAAATCACCTAACAGTGTCTGTCAAATAGTAGACATCAAACAGGTACTTATCATTATTACTACAGTACAAATTAGACTACTATTTTATCAGTCTAGGGCAAAGTTGTACAAATCAATTAATTAAAAAATTAACTATAATGTTCTGATGCCCTTCTGGGAATATTAAATGAGCTAATCACAAGAACCTTTGGATTATCATTCTAATGCTTATTTCTAAAACAATTACAGTCTTTCTGTTAAATTGTCAAGTAGAGAGTCTCCATAAGATTTCAAATGTCTTATGTACAATAGGATTCAAAACACCTAAGACCATGTTTGTGCTTACCTCATCATACGGACTTCTAAATTTTAAGTATTTGGTTTGTTCATTTTGTTTTGTCTTGTTTTGTTTTGTTTTTGATAGAGCATCTTGCTCCCTTTCCCAGACCAGAGTGCAGTGGGGCCATCTCAGCTCACTGCAGCCTCTGCCTTCTGGGTTCAAGCAATTCTTGTGCCTCAGCCTCCTGAGTAGATGGTATTACAGGCACACCCCACCATGCCTTACTAATTTTTGTATTTATACTAGTGATGGGATTTCACCATGTTAGCCATGCTGGTCTCAAATTCCTAATCTCAAATGATCTGCCCACATTGGCCTTGCAAAGTACTGGGATTAGAGGCATGAGCCACCATCCCTGTACTGTATTTTAATTGGTAGTTATTCATTGATTTGGTGATCATTAATTAGTTTTGCCATTTAAGATAAAAGATTCATTAATTTATACCACATCTTATAATGTATTAAAAATAGTACTGGGGTTCCGTTACTATCTCACTAACCTCTGATTCTAATAACTATCCCTGTATTTGTAGCTATTTATTAGATTTTTTGGTAAAGACATCTTAACAAAAAGGTGTACATTTTGCATTTACTCTAATTCTAGATAGTCACAATAACTAGTGGAATTACAAGACAAATACACTATAGTTTTTCCTGACAAATACAACAGTTAACTAAAATGTTTTACCTATTTTATTTTTAGAAATATCTTAGAAAATGTTTTCAGTTTTTTGAGTGTTAATCAAGGGTCTTTGGGTAGATAAACATTTTACCTGGGATTACCATGTTGTTTGCTAATATTACCCACCTAAATAGGTACTCTAAATACTGTCTTTTTCTTTCAGTGGGGAAACCAACTAAGAAAGGTTGAATAACTTGCTTAAGATCATACAATAATGATGTAGTTAGGGTTTGAACTAAAACAAAGAAAGGAATAACAAAGGAAAAAGAATGTGAGAAAATAAGATAAAGAGTAACAGTGAAAGAAAAGACAGCAAATAATCAAAATTTAAAAATTAAACTGGGCGAGGTGGCTTATGCCTGTAATCCTAGCACTTTGGGAAGCCAAGGCTGGTGGATCACTTTAGGTCAGGAGTTCAACACCAGCCTGGGCAACATGGTGAAACCTCTTCTCTACTAAAAATACAAACATTAGCCGGGTGTGGTGGTGGGCACCTGTAATCCCAGCTACTCAGGTGGCTGAGGCAGGAGAATTGTTTGAACGTGGGAAGTGGAGGTTGCAGTGAGACGAGGTGGTGCCACTGCACTCCAGCCTGGGTGAGAAAGCAAGGCTCCATCTCAAAAAATAAACGAAGAAGAAAGAAGAAGAAAAAGGAAGAGAAGAAGAGAAGCAGGAAGAAGGAGAAAGAGAGAAAAGAAGAAAGAAGATGAACAGAAGGAGGAGGAGGAGGGAGGAGGAAGAAGAAAAAGAACAAGAAAGAACAAGAAGAAGAAGAGGAAGAAGAAGAAGAGAAGGAGGAGGAAGGAAGAGGAGGAGGATGGAGGACGAGGAGGAGGAAGGAGGACGAGGAGGAGGAGAAGAAGGAAGATGAAGGAGGAGGAAGGAGGAGGAGGAAGAAGAAGGAAGAAGAAAGGAAGGAAGAAGAAGGAAGAAGAAAGAAGAAGAAAGGAAGAAGAAGAAAGCAGAAGAAAGAAAGAACCAGAAAGAAGAAAGAAGAAAAGAAGAAGAAAGAGAAGAAGAAAGAACAGAGGAGAAGAAGGAGAAGGAGGAGAAAGAGAAGAAAGAAGAAGAAGGAGAAGAAGAAAAGAAGAAAGAAGGAAGAAAGAAGAAAGGAAGAGGAAGAAGAAAAGAAGAGGAAGAAGAAGAAAAGAAAGAAGAAAAGAAGAAAAGGAAGAGAAGAAGGAAAAAAGGAGAAGAGGAGGAAGAAGAAGAAGAGAAAGAAAAAGAAAGAGAGAGAAAAGAAAGATAGAAAGAAGGAGAAAGAAAGGAGAAGAATGATGAAAGAACTGGGTCTCCTCAGCAATATGAAAGGAGATGGCACTTCTGTTCACAAAATCATCTACTCAGATTTGTGCCAGTCTTGCAACATATCAGCTGCTATGTTTTTTAATTCAAAATGTCCATGTCATAAGCCCTTTCAAAGTAGTAGAAAATTATCATTTTGGAACATCCATTTGAAACACTAATATAAGTAACCTAAAGGAAGGTAAGCCAGCATCTTCTTTTGACTTGAAGTATTCTTAAGAAAGAAATCAAGCAATCTTTGAAGACTCATGAACTACTGTAGACCATTATAGTATTTGTGCACTAAAATAACCAGTTACTACAATATAAATTCATCACTACCAGAATAAATTTTGCCTGAAAGATGAATTTGAAATTGTATTGCCATAAATCATAGGGCTTAATAACCTCCCCTGCAAGCAGCTCTATAAAACAGGCAACTTTTCAAAATACAAAAGTAATACAGTTCCAGTCATTTACTAAAACCATATTCTTTTTAAACAAATTTCTTAAAATTATATGCAGAAATACATACTAGAATATACTTCTGGAGAAAAGATATGAAGACTAAAATGAGTATTTTAAGACTTTGAAAAAATAGAATATTAAATAAATTTAAAGCTTGGTTGCTATTAATACTCCTAAAATCAACCAACCAAACATAAATGTCTTAAAAGGTTTATCTCAGGCTTGTATATTCCCATTTCTACATTAATTTATGACCTTTTAGGTATATTATGAAAAATGCATCTCATCTCTGTCTTTTATATAGTAAACTCCCCTTTTTCTTCATGAACATACCCCTTTAAACAATCCCTGGGATACAGTTTCCAGTACCAAGTTTTGTGCCAATTGCAAGTTTTTAAAAAGTAACTGCTTAAAATATGAATGAATAATATTTTAAAATTCAAGGACTGAACAATTACCACTGATTTAATCGATATTCTTTCATATGATAAACACCACCCACTTGCAAAAACAATATAAAAATAATTGTTGTATGTAGAGTAAACATACTGTACTCTTAAAAAAAAAAAGCATTATACTTTTGAGACTTTGGTTTAAATTCAATGAGGATTTTAAATTGAATATATTTTCTGGCCTTTAAATTTAAATCATAAGGAAAGAACAGTACAGACAAACTCAGAATTTAATTGCTCACAAAAGCTTATATTACAATGTTGGATGAGAATACAGTATAAGGGGAAAAAAACTGAAATTTCTACATTTAATTTTTGTATGTTTATTTCTAATTGATACTCCAAGAAGAAAAAAAGCAAAATGCAATGTATCTCATTAGTCAAAGTGATATAAAAAGTGTAAAAACATGTATTGTAGAGCTAAAGAATCCTGAGTTTAAATCACAAATTGGCTACTTACTGGACTTGTTACCTTGGGTAAGAAATTAAGCTGTCTAGCTAGTAAATGAGTGCTCAGATAGCATAATTTTCTTACCCCAAATCACAGGGCCAGAAAGTAGCCCAACAGAGACTCCACGTCTCCAACAAGGTTTTTAGAAAGAGTAACTGAGATAATAATTTAAGTAAAGTGCCTTGCACACATTAACAGCTGAACAAATATTGGTTCCCCTTCTACTTGATTATACTTTTTTGTTTTTCTCCCATATTCTGCTTACTAAAATAGAAATTCTTTAACTGGGTTTACAGATGAGCTTGAGGGTAAAAATGACATAGCTGTTGGGAGCTAAGGCTTCTGAAGCAGGAAGACCTAGCTTTGCATCACATCAGAGGTGTGACACTTACATGATTTAAACTCTCTAAGCCTTCAAGCATCAAATGTGAAACAGGTGTGTAATAATATTTCATTATGAGAATTAAATGAGATGATTAATGGTATATGGTATACATATAATAAATATATAAGGAGAATCTGCAAACTCTCTGACATATTATTTAACTCAACATTTTGCATATCAGAGCGTATGTTTGTATATGTGATGTGTATATGCACATGTGATATACATATGTATATTTGTATATATCTACACTAGTTTTATCAAAACTTTAAAAAACATTATAGCATGAAAAAAGGTTTGAGAGGCCAAATTTTATAGGAAAGAGGTATATTGGAAGACCAGCTCCCAATATATCAACATGGATTCAAGATCTCTCAAAGTGATCGGGTAGTCAGTGAAAAAGAAAAAAAGACAAATAGTTTTTTTCAAAGCTGGGCCCAGGGGAGACACCACATAAAGCTGCTCCATGGATGTCTAAAATTCCCCTGAAAACCTCAGTTTTTTATTATGGTCTTTCATTAGGGGAGGGGGAGTGAGGTTACACAAAGTTTTAGTGATAATTATACAAAAAGAAACATAAGCAAAAACTGTTGACCAAAGATCACAATACAGAATTGTAAAAGCAGAACAAGGTAAAGATTACTTTCTGTGTGTCAGCATAGAAACCATATACCTTAGCAAGAATAAAGGTTAAACATAAGCTTATGATTATCAGCAAGAAAAGCACTGGGCTCACAGCTATAGGGGGAACAGGATCTGACACAGGACAACCAGCCTGACCACAAAACTGCCAGAGCGGGGAGACCACCATGCAGGCCTGGAGGAGCAGTGGGAGAAGACAGACTTTTACATCCTTATCTCAACCACAGAGGTTTTTCCTCACAACAGATGCCCCTCATGCGCCTATTTATAAGCTCTCCATAAGGGCTGTATTCCCTTTCCAGGGCCATTATCAATATGCCTTTCCTGGGAAAGGAATCTGGGTAATAAGTCTCTCCATTACACATTTATAGGCTCTCTGCAACGAGAAGCTTATTACGTGCTGTTATCTCTCTCTGGCAGTCAGGCTATGTGGTTTGTCTTTTTTTTTTTTTTTTAACTTTTTTTTTTTACATGGTTTGCCTTTTACCCAGTGTTCCTGTTTTTACAAAACAGCTTAGCAGGGGTCAAAGTCACCAGCTACATTTTAACTCTTCACATTATTTTTCATTTCCTCAAATATAATCGATACAATAAGTAACAAGCATAACAAAGCAAATAATTCATTTTGGGAAAACCAAATTTTAAGAGAATTTACAGGTTAAAATTCAACAATTTTTTTCTTGTTATATCAGGTAAGTTGGGTTTTGCCAATTCTTCCAGAAGCTTGGGTTGCTTAGTCCCCACCGAGGGGTCCACAGCAGAGGTAAATCATATTTTTTAAAAAGCTTAAGGTTTGTTCTGGTTTTGATCCCTAGTATGCCCTAAACCTGAACATTTTCATGGAGCTCATCATGAGCCTGGTACACAGAAAGTTCTCATTTAAAGCAGAAGGATACAATTAAAATCACAAACTTCCTCCCAGAGAATCCCTGATGCATCTTTAAGCAGTTATAGGAACCCAAGCTTTTGAGTACCCTGAATAGCCCCCAAATTCTCATTAATCAAGATTCCATGGATCTATGGAAATCTGTATTTGCAGAGAAGTTAAATTATATATTGATTTTATGAGATTTTAAATCAAAGAACCAGTTTATACTAGTATAATACAAGTCAATTTTGATTTATTAAAATGAGACAAAATGTTGGAGAAAGCCAACTATAGCATAAATCAAGGTTAAATAAGAAAGAATCACAACAAAAATAGGGCAATTGGCCAGGGAAACTGACCAACAGAATATTTCTATGCCAAGCTTGAACTGAAATTTATGAATAAAACACTTATTTTAGTAAAATCCACTGAGCTATGTATTAAATAAAGAATAACTTTGTATGGTCCATTCTATTGAAAACATAATTTTTACTAACTGATATACTCTATTTCTGCCAATTAACATTGCTATATGAGCCCCAAAGCAGAAAAACATTAGACTGAAGAGCACAGGTAATCAGATAAGTACCTTTTTGATGTTTACTTTTCTTTGTCAATCACTGTTTATAACTGAGAAAATGAAGTTTTAGCCATCACATCTCCATTTTGCCTATTTAATTTCAAAACATGCTTTTCAAAATCATTATTATTCTAATGAACAATACCCCCTAGCCCGAGTTGATGAGATGTTTCCACTAAAAGCAATTTGTTATTTGAATCTCTGGGCCATAATTATGTTTTTAAGAAAAAATATTTTAAAGCAAAGAAACAAACATAATACAGTTTCTCTGCAAATCAAACAAACAGAAAACTCAGACCAGAAAAATGCGTGATTTATATTCTTACCACCAGGAAATAACCACAGCTAAATTTTTTGTATAATTTACCAGACTTTCCTTCTGTATGAATATATTCACATGTTTATATAAATAGATTTACAATACCATGATGTTAGTCACATGCTTTAATGTTATATTTTCACCTAATAAGAGTTGTTTAGTTTTTGTTTTTTGTTTTTTTTTGAGATGGAGTCTTGCTTTGTTGTTCAGGCTGGAGTGCAGAGGCGCCATGTCAGCTAACTACAACCTCCATCTCCTGGGTTCAAGCAATTCTGTCCCGCCTCAGCCTCCCGAGTAGCTGGGACTACAGGCGCATGCCACCACACCTGGCTATTTTTTTGTATTTCAGTAGAGATGATGTTTCACTGTGTTGCCCAGGCTGGTCATGAACTCCTGAGCTCAGGCAATCCACCCGCCTCAGCCTCCCAAAGTGCTGGGATTTACATCACACCCAGCCCTAATTCATTCTTTTTAATTCACTAGTTCTTAGTTTCTTTGTTACATAATTAAATAACCTATTTCCAAATATTTTTGTTGTTTCCAACGTTCCACTATCAAACAAAAAATAAAAACTGTAGTGAATCTCCCTGGATACATATCTTTGCAGACTTATTTCCTTGGAATAAATTAATCCAAATGGAATTACTATATCAAAATGTATGCATACTTTTAAAGTGTTTGATATACATTTTTCAATTGCCTTTTAGAAAGCTTGAGTCAATTTACATAGTCAGCAGCAGGTTTACAAGAGTGTCCATTTCCTCGTTTGCTCTCCAAAACTGGATATTATAATTATTTGTAATATCCAACATATTCTATTCTTGGGAATAACTTGAAATATCAAAAGTCAAATCGATATTTGAACTTTTTTGGATTATGAGGGCTAGTTAGTAGTAATAGTTAAAAAAATAAAAATACCATAACAAAGTAATCAATTCTGAATTTCTAATTGCTTTCTTTTTTTCAAGAAAGGAAAGTCATCTTTGAGAGAGTTTCTTGGAACTGTGGGGGTAATGATTACTGTTATATGGATATTTAGAGTACCAGGAAAGATTAAAGGCATTTCTGCAAGCTGGGCAGATAGAAAGCCAGGGCATGAATCACGCATCCAATATTTAATGTCTGGAGTCGCCTGAAGTCCTAGGGGTGGACGTACATTTCAGCAATTTATGTAGATAACAGTTTGTTCTTCTCCTTTTACTCCCTATACACCCATATTTGATTTTTGTGTGAAATTCAATACTTGCATAGATTATTTATTTGATGATGTTATTATAAAACATCAGTAGGGGTTGTGCACAGACATTTTAATCATTGAGATTTCAAGGCCAAGCTTGGAATAATAGCAAAAGACACTCAGAAGGGAAAAACAAGAATTAGATGAGAAATTAGAATGAACAAGGTAGGGAGAAATAGAAATGCTCAATCAGGGAGTAAAACATGAAAACACAGTCCTCTGTCCATCCTGGTACTTTGACTGACATTTCTCTCCCAAGACCTAGAGAATGGAAAGCAGAATTCTGGAAATGCTTCCAAGTACAACTTTTTTTTTTAAGAAGAAGAGGGAGAAAAGGAAAAGTGTAAGTAATCATAGAAGTACAGTTGTGCACTGCATATGATCTTTTAGTCAACAATGGACCACATACAAAATGGTGGTCCCATAAGATTATAATGCCAATTTTTACTATACTTTTTTTTTATAAGTTTAGATACATTTATTAGGTTGTTGCAAAAGTAATTGTGGTTTTTGACATTACTTTTAATTGCAGCAAAACCCACAATCACTTTTGCACCAACCTAATATATACAAAAATACAATGTGCTACAGTTGCCTACAGTATTCAGTACAGTAACATGCTCTATAGCTTTGTCACTTAGGAGCCATCCGCTACATCATATAGCCTAGGCGTGTAGCAGGCTACACCATGTAGGTTTGTGTAACTACATTCTGTGATGTTCACACAATGATGAAATTATTCTAAAGACACATTTCTCAGAACATGTCCCTGTAGTTAAGCAACACATGACTCTAGTTACTGTCTAATAAGCAGCCATTTTTTGAATAACTGTCTCTTATAGCAGCAGTTCCCAACCTTTTGGCCACCGGGGACCAGTTTCCTGGAAGACAACTTTTCCACAAATGAGGTTGTAGGGAATGGTTTTGGGATGAAACTGTTCCACCTCAGATCATCAGGCATTAATTAGTTAGACTCTCATAAAGAGTGCACAACCTAGATCCCTTAAATGTGCAGTTCACAATAGGGTTTGCACTCCTATGAGAATCTAATGCCTCTGCTGTTCTGACAGGAGGCGGAGCTCAGGTGGTAATTCTCACTTGCCCCTCCATTCATCTCTGTGCAGCCTGGTTCCTAACAGGCTACGGGCTGGTACTGGTTTGTGGCTCGGGGATCAGGGACCCATCTTAAACCTTAGCTTGTCAGTCAGACAAAATGTTGAGAACCTAGTGCTAAGTTTTCCAAACAACCAATCTAGATTGATTAAGAACTCTCAATACCATACTGCTGATGGCTCTTCCAAATGATTGCTGATGTCATAACCTTTTAATTAACATACTTATTTCTTCACAGTGAGTAAATCACAAAGTTACAATCACTTTCCTTCTATGCTGCATAACTCTTTTACTGTTCACCTGGTGGTTTATTGGGGAAAATAAAAAAGATCTCCTTGAATTAAACAAACCAAAAAATGCAAAGCCTAGAATGCCCAGTCCTATAGAATTCCTTTGACCAGTCAGTTAGGTTCCTTAGAGGACAACATAAAATCTCTTGAATGTGCCAGATTTTTTGATTCAGGAAATTAGTGCATTTGTATGTTCAGTTTGAGGGGTGACATTTTAAAAGGAATTTGAAGGAGATAAAACTGTCATACAGACATACATTAACATAGGAAGACTGGCACAACAGGATTTCAACAAGGTTGTCCAACCCACGGACTGTGGGTCACATGCCGCCCAGGATGACTTTGAATGTGGCTCCACAGAAATTCAAAAAGCAAAAAACATTATGAGTTTTTTGCTTTGTGATTTTTTTCTTAGCTCATCAGCTATTGTTAGTGTTGTGTATTTTATCTGTGGACTAAGACAATTTTTCTTCCAATGTGGCCCAGGGAAGCAAAAGACTGGACATACCTGATAAAATCTCTTTCTTATTTCCCCAAGAAAAGCCATCCGAGTCATAATTTAGGAAGCTAGCTTGCCATATTTCATTTGCCATAGGAAATTCATAAATACTATCTAAAGTAGAAAAATTGACATCACAAAAGACATCCATTTCCAAATAGGCTTAATATGTCATAATGCCTTTTTTTATTAGAAAGTCTGGGTCAAAGCAACAGGACATGAATATTGAAGAATGTTTCGTATGTGGAATATTCCTTTGAAAAAGCAAGTAATACAGTGTGCAAGAATTCTCTTAATATGAGACTAGATACGTCCATGAAAATAACTGTAAATGATTTAAAGAAAAATGTATAGGCTGGGTATGGTGGCTCATGCTTATAATCCCAGCTCTTTGGGAGACCAAGGTGGGCAGATCACAAGGTCAGGAGATCGAGACTGTCCTGGCCAATATGGTGAAACCCCATCTCTACTATAAAAAAAAAAAAAAAAAATAGCCAGACCTGGTGGCAAGCACCTATAATCCCAGCTACTCAGGAGGCTGAGGCAGGAGAATCTCTTGAACCTGGGAGGCGGAGGTTGCAGTGAGCCGAGATTATGCCACTGCACTCCAGCCTGGCAACAGGGCTAGACTTTGCATAAAAAAAAGAAAAAGAAAAAGAAAAGAAAGAAAAATGTACACCCAGTAATGACTTCATTTCATGCAGGCATACTATGCTAGACAGGGGAAACTTGAAAAGATAACTGGTTCTGCCCTCTGTCTCTAATGCAGTAATTTTAAAATTTCAGCGTGAACAAGAATCATTCAGAGAACCACTCTGATGACGACTTCAAGGCCTCGCCCCTCAGAGTTCTGATTCAGTGTATTTAATCTGGGACCAAGAAACAAATCTTGCACAACTACCCTTGTCTAGGTTTTTGCACTTGCTTTCAAGATTTCAGGGAGAAGTACTGTTCTAGTGAATATCAAAATCACTCAGAACAAACAGTTGTTTGTGAAAGCTCTTCAAGGACAGGGACTTCTCAGATCTTCTGGTCCTTTGTCCTAGGTTTTTATCTCTGGGATAGTCAAACATTTTCACTTTGTTTATCAAAAATGTCCACAATTAATTTAAAGCATGGCATAATATATTAATAGTCAGTGTGGGTCACATCATTTTTTGATTTATGATACTTAATATTTTTTCTTTGTTAAAAGTTTTAGCTCTTGGAAGCATTTTACAAAAAATGGGGAAAAAAGTTGGGGAGCATTTTACTGTCTAAGCTAGTTAACCTCCCTAGGGCTATTCTGTATTCAAAAGTTAAATCTCATACAACCTTTTATGTTCTCAGCCCCCATTCCTTTTTTATCTTTTAAACATGTTATGCCTTCCTGGGTTATCTAATGAGGATATGTAAAACATCTGGAGGGAAAAAACCCCAGGATTTTCTTTACAAATGTTATTAGTGCTCAATCCTAGCACCTACTGATTGAAAGAACAAATGGCAGCTCAGCTCAAAGTTTGAAATTTATGGAACATTAGCATTTCCTATAAAATGTAGGGATTTGCAATGTGGTCAAAACAGTTGTTTTGGCATTTCATACGTTATCTGTCTCTGTGTGTGGTCTTTACAAAATATATATTCTAGCAATATTTTAAAATACAAATATATATATATACGGCCAAAGGGAACTACTTATAAAAGAGCTAAAAAGTTTTTTGCTGAAATTTTGGCCAACTCCATAGATATGTAAAATCAAAAAATATAGCCAGTACAATGCTTAGCTTATGAAAAACCTGATATAAAAATCTTCCTAACTAAATTAATAACTAAAAAATTCTGCTTTCAGTTTTACCTAAAGAAGCATTTTGTAACAATGCCATGCGCGTATGTTGGAAATCTGATGTTTTTCCCCTGAAGCAGCAAAAATCTGCATTTCATGAAAACAACTACATTTTTCCTCACATACTCTGTGAAATTATGTAAATCCTAGATTCAATTTTGAAGATATTTTTGCTATGGCAATAATTTAGTGCATTTTTTAAAAGTTCTTTTTTTGTTTTTTTATGTTTTTTGTTGTTGTTGTTTGTTGTTTTTTATTTAGCAGCAAAATATCTTTATCTAGAAATGAAATCTATTTCTGGACTTATGCCTAGAATGCAATATAGGTATTTCTCAATTATTAAGTAGTTGATTATCTTTTATTTTCTCTACTCTCTCACCTCCATGGCTAATTTTCCTAGAGGGTTTATAATGTCTTCAAAACAGCAGGCAAAAATACCACTGCTGCCACCAAAAAAATAAAACTACAGCTATCAGAATTAGTTTCTTAACATCTGTACCTCCAAAAATAAGAAGGAAGATAAAACAGAACTACTGATTTGGAGGTTAACTATTCATATTTTCATATGCTGAAGCTTGCATGAGCTTTGGAGGTCATCCGCTCTAACAGCCTGATTTCATAGGCTAAAAAAAAAAAAAATTGAGACCTAGAGAAATTAAGTAATGAGGCTGAGGTCACAAAGCTAGCGATCAGCAGTCTGTCCAGAAACCCAAGTCTTCTGATTCTGAGTTAAAACCTTTTCCACCACCATATTTATATAAGGTAGAGCATGCAGTCATTAGAGAAAAGACTGAAAAGGCTATCGAAATTTATTTTTAAATTTCCAGTCATCAGATAGCCTTTATCTATAAACTCTTACAAACCAAACTGTTTCTATGTTTGTCAGTCTGCAAGTTATTTTTCCACCATTGATATATATATGCATGTCTATAAATATATGTGTATATATATTCCACCATATATATGTATGTATATATATATATTTACATACATATATACATATATCTGTATATATATATATGTTTACATACACATATATACATATATCTGTATATATACATACATATATACACATACATATATAAATATATATATACACACACACACATATATATAGAGAGAGAGAGAAAGTTCTACATACTGTTTAGTCTTTCTGGGAATTCTGTTCAAATAGCTCCCCATGGTAGAGGATGGGAGAGTTAGATTTCAGTAAGCACATATGCACTTACACCAATCTCCACCTATATTCTAATCTTGGCATATAAGAATCTTGCGGTACAGGGTAGCAGAAAAGGGAGAGTTCTGTGTGATTTGAAAATTTTCTGTAGGATTTTGATTACACTGCAGTTAGTAAGAACCATTTAAAGGAAGCCTATGGATTCTTTACTCCCAGAAAGGACTTTCAGATGAATATTAAACTTCGGTACAGTTGGTGCAACAGTTTAACATGAGAAAAACACAACAATCAGTCACTACTTAAAATTAAGTGGCTTCTACTGTGTAGTTGGCTTCTGTCATATAGTAGGCTTCTAGCAGAGCAGGCAGAGAAAGGGTGCCAGTCCTCAAAGTGTTTGGAAAGTACAAATGAGTGAACAAAGTAAAAAACTATGTGGTTCTACGGACTGAATTTTTCCACACTCAACTCCTCCCCCCGCCCCCTGCCCAGTTTTACATGCTAAAGCCCCAACCCTCAAGGTGATAGTGTTTGGAGTTGGGATCTTTGCTACATAAGTGGGTTTGGATGAGGTTGTGAAGGTGAAGCCCTCATGATAGGATCAGTGTTCTTATAAGAGACACCAGAGAGTTTGCCTCCATTCTCTCTCTTCCCCATATGAGTAGGAGAGGAGGAAGGAAGAAACCTGTCAGTCAGACAGTTAGGGTGGGTCCTCAGTAAAATTCTTTCAAACAAAAAAACGGCCTGAAAATCAAACTGCAGGTACAGATAGGGGAACTTGCATGGTACAAGGCAGTAGTGGGGGACTTGCCTAAGATATGCCAACAGCCACACAAATAAGAAAATTATACAAGAGACTTTCCCAGACATGCCCTCAATGGAAAATTCTGTTCCTTGAAATATGCACAGTAAGGGGAATAAGGCTATACGGAGTAACTCAAGCTACGGGCCTGCATGCCCACTAGGAGGATTGGCTGGCGCTATCAGAAATGTGTGCCTTATGTAAATGAGGTGCCCAGCCCTCACTGCTTTTTTATAAAAGCCTCTGTATTCAACTATGAAATGGCAACCCTCTCTTGGGCCTCCTCTCTGCAGTAGAAAGCTTTCTTCTTTCACTTATTAAACTTTTGCTCTAACCTCACCCTTGGTGCCTGAGTGCCCTAATTATTTTGGTTGTCTTTGGATGATATCTTGGGCAACAAGAAAGTGCTACACTGTGGTGCACTGGTGGACTGTAACATGACAAGACACCAAGCAAGAGACCATCTGCAAGCCAGGATGAGTGTACTCACTGGGGAGCCAAACTGGGTGGTGCCTTGATCTTGGCCTTCCCAGCCTCCAGAATTGTGAAAAATAAATTCCTGTTTTTTAAGCCACTCTATCTGTGATATTTTGTTATGAGCTGACTAATAAAGTAAAAAAAAAGAAAATGTAAGGCAACAGTCTGCTTAGGGTCAAAACAGACTTGAATGCTATAGACTGGCAGCCTTTGAGTGCAAAGAGAGCTTCACCAAAGTGTTACTTCAGTTGGCTATGGAGGTAGATTGAAAATAGGTAGACAGGAATAAAAGTGCATTCCAGATGAGGTTAATGGTATGGGGCAAGACTTAGGGTATGGAAATATAATATATTAATTTATTAATTAAATATACACTTTCTGTGTGCCAGGCTCAGCACCAAACACTAGGAATTTAACTCTGGACTGGACAGGCAGAATAATTAAGTTAATGCAGAGAGACTGTAGTAAGCAGTAATCAGAGGTTAATTTGGAGAGGTAAACTAAGACTAAATCATGGAGGATTTGATTATCAGAAAAATGAAAAGGAGGACAGATAGCTTAAGGATAGATACCTGTCTAACAAACAGATGTGCAAAAGCATTTGAACAAAATTCTCCAATTCCCTGAATCGAGGGAGTTTTGTGTAGGAGAGAACTATAAAATAAGTGAAAATTACTCTAGTGAGGCCAGATTTCATGACCTCCTGCACTGTCTATCAGGCTACTTGAGATTCCCTCAGCATTCATTTTCCCTCAGAGATTCATTCAATGGATTAAGGTATGCCCTCTAAAAGGTTAGGTTTAAAAATCTGGGGTACCTAAAAGGAATTCAAGAACCAAGTTGTGCTCCCCATCATCCTTCCTAACACACTAACATTGTCTTAGTCCATGTGAGCTGCTATAACCAAATACCATAAGTTGGGTGACTTATAAACAACAGAAATTTACTTCTCACAGTTTGGGAGACTGAGATGTCCATGATCAAGGTGCTGGACAATTTGGTGTCTGGTGAGGGGCTGCCTTCTGGTTCATGAAACATGCTTTCTTGCTGTGTCCACACAGGATGAAAGAGGCTAATAAGCTCTCTGCCTATTTTATAAGGGCACTAATCTTATTCCTGAAGGCCCCTCCCTCATGACTTAATCATCTCCCCAAAGCTCCACTTCCTAATATCATCACCTTGGGAGTTAGGGTTTCAACACCTAACTTGTTGGGGGAGACCATTCAGACAATAGTAAGCATTACATTAATTCTCACTTTAAGAGATGGATGGTCACTAAAAAGATGAAATAAGGAGCATGCCATTTCAATACTACAGAAAGTACATACAGTCACATTAATGTCACCAAGGAAATTTAGATCCAGAGAACTGTGGACCTCACCAACAGCTACCCAATTCGAAGTCATACTACATCCTTTCCATAGTTCTGCCTGAACCTGGGCCAGGTTGACAGTTTTCTTTCTTTAGAAAACATTCACAGAACAAGATTAACCTTGCTACTTCGTGGAAATTCAAAGAAACAAAGTATCAGAACTCAATTATAATCTCCCAAAAACATAAGCCATTTATTTGAGCTGAAGACAAGGACATGAGGATCTCACCTTGTACTTTTAAACCTTTCAGCATTCAGAGACTCTCTAGGCTAACACTATAAGCAGTTTCTCCAAAGTTTGCCTAACCCAGTAAAAACAGATCCATAACAGAGAATTAAAAGTTTTAGTTTAAATGTGTTTTAGAACCTGTTCTATGTGATATAGGAGTGGGCTTTTCCTGTTTCTCTTCTGAGGGAAAAGTCTGTAACCCTGAAGGGAAAAGTAAGAATAATACTGCAGTGGCTGGAATGTTTGCCCTCTCTGAAACACATGTTGAAACTTAATCCCCAATGTGGCAGCAGTGAGAGATGGAGCCTTTAAGAGATGATTGGGTCATCAGGGCTCTGACTTCATGAATGGATTAATTATTGATAGGTTAACAGATGAATGGGTTAGTGGATTAATGCATTATCATGGGAGTAGCATTGATGGCTTTATAAGAAAAAGGAGCAAGATCTGAGCTAGTCTGCTCAGCCCCTCACCATGGGATGCCCTCCCTGCACTAACTTCAGACTCTGCAGAGTATTCCCAGTAGTAAGAAGGCCCTCACTAAATGCAGCCCCTTGACTTTGTACTTTACGGCCTCCAAAACTATAAGAAATAAATTCTTTTTTTCTCTCTAAATTACTCAGTTTCAGGTATTCTGTTATAAGCATCAGATAAAAGACCAAGACAAGTAGCATTATCCAGGTGGCACTTTGTTAACAGGTCAGTAGTTGAAAGGACTGAGAATGCTTACTGGATTTTGTTTTGTTTTGTTTTGTTTTGTTTGCATTTGATCAGTGTTTTCCAAATTTTACATCTCTTTAAAATATACAACATGACTGGGTGTGGTGGCTCATGACTGTAACCCCAGTACTCTGGAAGGCCCAGGCAAGAGGATTGCTTGAGGCCAGGAATTCAAGACCAGCTTGGACAACATAGCAAGACTTCTATAAAAACATTTTTTTTAATTAGCTGTGTAATTTTAAAATTATACAGGTGTGTATGGTAGCACACACCTGTGGCCCCAGCTACTCGAGAGGCTGAGGTGGGAGGATCACTTGAGGCCAGGATTTGGAGGCTGTAGTGAGCTAGGATTGTGTCACTGCACTCTAGCCTTGTTGACAAAGTAAAATCCTGTCTCTAAAATAAAAAATTTAAACACATGCATATAATGTAACTTCCTTACAAGTACAAGGTAAGACAATGTAGAATATTCTATTAACCTAATTTTTCTCCAAGAATCATGGAAAAGTCCATTTTTATTGATTTACAATCATATTATCATATAGATTATAACTTTCTTCCTAAATAAAGATGGATTCAAGATGGCATGCCTCTGTAATGATTAACCTAATTATTGTTACAAGTAATTAACTAAAGTAAAATAGCTAGTCATTGACAGAGCTGGGACTAGAATACCAGATTTTTAAACATGAATCCTCCCATTCTTTCTATTACATGGCACTGACTTCTGAAAACAGAATGGAAATATACAGGTATCGTTGGATGAACCACTGTGAGGATGGACACCCTTCTAGCCATCGAATTGGTGAAAAGAAAGAATTAAGAACTCAGAAAAGTATCCTTTGCTGGTACATATTAAAAATGGTCTTTGAGGGGGAGATTAAATGAAAGCAAGTATTGCTTATAATTAAGAAGCAGTTTCAAGGAGGCAATTCATTGTTTTCTTCTGTTGAGAGGACTAGGAAGAGGCTGACACAGATGAGGAATTAGATAACATAAATGTTTTGAAACACCTCCAGGTAAAAGAAAGTTTTGTTATTATTGCTATAATAGCTAAATTTTATAGTAAGCATTCATGGCTATATGATGGCATTTTGCATTTTATCCATCATATTTTAGATATAGAATTTTGTTGATTGAATGTACTATCGAGTTACATCCGATACCTTTGACAAAAATCAACTAATGGTTGGATGCTTTATAAAACACCTGTGTCTCAGGTATACATAATCAATAAGAGCTTTATCACTGGGCCCAAACACCTACATCTAGGTAATAATACTTCCCTGTATGTGCTATCCAAATATGAGAAGCCTCATGTCTAGCAGAAATGCAAAGATCTCAATAGTAATCCCAGACCTTGTAGGTGACTATTAATCTTGTAAGGCATTATAAGAAGCTTGGAGATTCTCATTAAGTATGCCTCCTTATTCACCATCCTTTGAAATATGTTCACCTACCACATGGACCATGGATTTGAATCCCTGAGGGTCAATAGCATGTTCTTATACCTGCTTCCATGAAACTATTAACTCAGTGAAAATTCTCTTGATCTTTTACTACGTAAAAATCTTCTTTAAAAATACAATCCACAATTTAATAAGCAAATTTTAATACTATTTGAATTCTATGTAAAAGTTATGTCCAATTTGTGTCTTAGAAAGACAGAAGTCACATGTATTTATATTAAACAATTATTTAAATGGTGTAATTAGCTCTACAAAAGAAAACAGTTCCTATGCCTGAGAAACTTTTCTAATGTTTAGGGATGTACATAGTAAAAAAAAAAAAATCAATTCCGATGAAAGAAAAATTAAAACACTTTTTGAAAAAGTAATAGTATTCATTCTATTTTCAACAGCTTAACACAACTTGGCAAATAAATAAACACTACTTCCTTTTGAAAGCATAAAAATGCCATTTCTTCGCTTTGTCTGGATATGCATTTTTCACATCATCAGCTGTGCCCTTGGGTTCACAGATATTTTCTACCAAAATACATTTTCTTCAAAGCTCATTCAAGTAGACTGGACAGCAGGAAGCCATGTGGAATCCCATTTACACAGTCAGACACTTTTGAATACATAGAATACTCAGGTGGATACTTTGATTCATTGACAACAATAAGCATAACAATAATTTCCACCATAACAAAAAGGAAGGCACACCCTATTGACATCTAAGCAAAGTTGATTGCAAGCTAAAGTTCCAGTAATAAGATTATTTTAAAAGTTAAAATAACAATCTAATTAAAGACACAAACCTTTAGGAAAAGAAGCAAGTCATCACTAACACTGGAGCAAATACTTTAACAATAATTGGTGAAATAATGGGCTCCTATTGATCCTGTTTTTTTTTTTTTTTTTTTGAGACTGAGTCTTGCCCTGTCACCCAGACTGGAATATAATGGCATGATCTCAGTTCACTGCAACCTTTGTCTCTCAAGCGATTCTCCTGCCTCAGTCTCCCAAGTGGCTGGGATACAGATTTGCACACCACGCCTGGCTAATTTTTGTATTTTTAGTAGAGACAGAGTTTTACCATGTTGGCCAGGCTGGTCTCAAAGTCCTGACTTCAGGTGATCTGCCCACCTCAGCTTCCCACAGTGCTGGGATTACAGGCATGAGCCACCATGCCTTACCTATTGATCCTCTTTTCAATTTCTTTGACTTTACCTCTAAAATAGTCTTTTTGAAAACTCCTGGCAAGGCACGGTGGCTCACACCTATAATCCTTGGGAAGCCAAGGCAGACAGATCACCTGAGGTCAGGAGTTTGAGACCAGCCTGGCCAAGATGGTGAAACCCCCTCTCTATTAAAAATACAACAATTATTCTGTGATTACAGTCCATTAAATCATATATATATAAATTAGCTGTGTATGGTGGCATGAGCCTGTAATCCCAGCTACTCAGGAGGCTGAGGCAGGAGAATCGTTTGAAGCCAGGAGGCAGCGGTTGTAGTGAGCAGAAATCATACTGCACTTCAGCCTGGTGACATGGTGAGACGTCGGTCTCAAAAAAAAAAGTCCAGCAACACACTTAATAAATGAATATGTACTCAGAGGGAAGAAAAACTACTAAAGACTGGAAGCTATTCTCTCTTTAAATAGTCATTTATTTGTATAAGAATGGGGTGATAGTCCCCTTATCCAAAACAGAGTTTTAATCCAGAAACTTCACTTCTCTGGGTTATTCATCATGCTTTCTGACAGTCAGTGATAGCCTAAGCAAAACAAAATTAAGATTACATAAAAGGTAAACATTTCAACATACTAAAACCATAATAACTACCAAAACTGGAAGGCAAATTATGAATTGAGGAACAATTATATCATGTTGGACAAAAACACATTGAATAGAACACATATACATCAAGGAAACAGTAGCAGATTGGTCATCTTTAGACTGTGCTCTGCAGTGCCTTAGGTGATGATGAAGTAAGATATGATGGGCTGACCAGGCAGATAGCATTCCAGGACTTCAATCTTGCTCAGCTAGGCTAGCTTTGCTTTATCAATTTTATATGTTGAGCTTCTGAGTAAAGTTGTTTTTTGAAATAAGTGTACCAATGATAATCAAACAAGAACTCTGAAAACCATTGTTTTAAAAGTATCTTTATGGGAACAGAAAGATGTTTACAATATATTCAGTGACAAAAGTTAATTATAAAAATGCTTGGTCCCACATTTATTACACACACACACACACCCCAAAACTGAGGCAGAGAACATAAGACTAGAGACCTTTCCCACTTCTTTACAACTGTGCT